>JALPQI010020713.1:0-25626 GCA_025490895.1 Thaumatotibia leucotreta | reverse complement strand
TTGCAAAGCTGCAATTTTGGTATATTATAAAGGCCTTATAGATATATACGAAATTGCATATTAAAAGAAAAACAAAAAAATAATTTGGGCATAGGACGTAAAAAACAGAAAAAATAATCGCACTTTTTTTAGTTTTTGTCGTTTAACTAAAAATCTATTATCTTTTTGATAATGATTGCTATAAAACTAAGAAAGAACATTAAATTTGAAAGGATTTGAGCTACGTTGCATCACCGTAAGTTATATATATTTTGAGATACGACATTTCATAAAGTGCCCTTTTATCAAAACATAAACGTTACGTTAAAGCTATTCACTAAATATTGGCAAAACGTTCGCGCTAAGAAAAAAAGTAATTGTAGATAATAACTACATTAAAGGAACAAATTGAGCCAATAACAATTACTGTAAGTCTTATAGTTGGGGGTTCGTATACCCCCAACAAAACATGCATTTTTTTTAACTTAATGAAGGGCACATTTTGAAATGTCGTATCTCTAAATCTATATAATTTAGGGTAATGCAAGGTAGCTCAAATCCTTTCAAATTTAATATTCTTTCATAGTTTTATAGCAATTAGTATCAAAAAGTTATAGTTTTTTAGTTAAACGTCAAAAACTAAAAAAAGTCCGATTTTTTTTCGTCCTATAGGTACCTAAATCCTTTTTTTTTTCTTGTAATATGCATTTTCGTACATCCCTATAGAGCCTATATAATATACAAAAATTGCAGCTTTGCAACACGACTTGCCATTTGTATGAAAAACTTAGATAGCGGACCTCCTGCTTTTTGAATTATGCGTTTTTAATCTTGTTACAAATTCATTCATCTTAAAACGTTACCTGATACATATTGTCTAGTACGGTAAAATCGTACATTAAACTCGCAAAACATGTAGTAAAGCTGCATTTTTGGTATGTTATTTAGACATCATAGGGCAGTATAAGACCACATTTTGCAAGCAAAAAAAAGTTGTGCTAGCTGCGTTATACGTGAAAAACTGTGAAATTTACTGTCTATTTTTAGTTTCTGATTTTTATAAAAAAAGCCTTACGTTTTTTGACAATATGTATCAGGTAACGTTTAAAGATGAATAAATTTGTAACAAGATGAGATAACATGCATTACCGTAGGTCTTATAGTTTCAGAGATTCGAGACTTCAAATAGTACCCTGTTTTGTAAACTAGATAAAATGTTGAGTTTGGCTAACGTTTTTGGTTTAATATCGCCTTACCTAATTATGCTACGAAAAACATGAAATAATTATCTTATAGCGCAATTAATATTCTTTCAGTTAAGGGTAAAATCCGGTCACTAAACTTTGTCATAGAAACTAAAAATGCGAAATTCAAAAAGCAGGAGGTCCGCTATCTAAGTTTTTCATACAAATGGCAAGTCGTGTTGCAAAGCTGCAATTATTGTATATTATATAGGCTCTATAGGGATGTACGAAAATGCATATTACAAGAAAAGAAAAAAAAGGATTTAGGTATAGGACGTAAAAAACTGAAAAAAAAAATCGGACTTTTTTTAGTTTTTGGCGTTTAACTAAAAAACTATAACGTTTTGATACTAATTGCTATAAAATTATGAAAGAATATTAAATTTTAAAGGATTTGAGCTACCTTGCATTACCCTAAATTATATAGATTTAGAGATACGACATTTCAAAATGTGCCCTTCATTAAGTTAAGAAAATAAATGCATGTTTTGAAGCCTCTATACCCCCAACTATAAGACTTACAGTAATTGTTATCGGCTCAATTTATTCCAAATTTAATGTAGTTATTATCTACAATTACTTTTTTTTCTTAGCGCGAACGTTTTGCTAATATTTAGTGAATAGCTTTAACGTAACCTAAAATTTGTTTATGTTTTGATAAAAGGGCACTTTATGAAATGTCGTATCTCAAAATATATATAACTTACGGTGATGCAACGTAGCTCAAATCCTTTCAAATTTAATGTTCTTTCTTAGTTTTATAGCAATCAGTATCAAAAAGATAATAGATTTTTAGTTAAAAGACAAAAACTAAAAAAATGCGATTTTTTTTCCATTTTTTACGTCCTATGCCCAAATTATTTTTTTGTTTTTCTTTTAATATGCATTTTCGTATATATCTATAAGGCCTTTATAATATACCAAAATTGCAGTTTTTCAACTCGACTTGCGATTTGTATGAAAAACTTAGATAGCGGGCCTCCTGCCTTTGGAATTTCGGGTTTATACTTTCAACTACAAAGTTCACTGACCTAATTTTACCCTTAAATTAAATAATATTAAGTGCGCTATAAGGTCATTATTGCATGTTTTTCGTAGCATAATTAGGTGAGGCGATAATAAATCGAAAACGTTAGCAAAACACAAAATTTTATCTAGTTTACAAAAAGGGGTACTTTTTAAAGTCTCGAATCTCTGAAACTATAAGACCTACGGTAATGCATGTTAGCTCAACTTGTTGGAAAGGCCATAGTCGGATTTTCATAGTAAGTCAGCCTTTAAATCAACCAGACTGTAGTATTTTTTTGTGAGTACCTCTTATGGTGAAGAATATTTCTGCTGAGTATCAACGTCCTATCGGTGACAGTTTTTGACTTATGATTTTTTTTGTTTTTTCTTTAATGTGTTGTATCTCAGGATGTATAAAAGCGAATTGCTTCAAATTTTGAAATAATGTTCTTTATTTAGATATGCATCGAATTTAAAAAAATGAATATCGATTGTCGTATAAAAAAAAGGAAAAAAAGACCAAAAAATTTTTCATATTTTTTTTTGTGTACCTATGAAGTAGTGACACCTCTATTTTCTTTTTCTAATTATAGACCATACATTGGCCTACTAGTTGCCTAAGTATCAAAATTTTCCAAGCGGTACTTCTTACCAAAAATCGGCAATATGTGTGGTCAAGTTCTGCATTCAATCGGTGTTTTTCAATGTAGTATACAAACTCTTCATTTATATTTGAGTTTTCTTATCAGGTTATCTTATTTAAGAGTAAATGCTAATGACAACTTAATGTCATCATGATGCAAGCTGTTTATTTCATTATTAATCGGCCGTTTACCATTTCAACTAGCGTATCTCGATAATATTTAACTGCAATGAATCCGTTTCATGGTAATATTAATAAAAAGTGCAAGAGCTGCAGCAAATATTTAAAAAAAGATAAGTTGAAATGGTAAACGGCCGATTAATAATGAAATAAACAGCTTGCATCATGATGACATTAAGTTGTCATTAGCATTTACTCTTAAATAAGATAACCTGATAAGAAAACTCAAATATAAATGAAGAGTTTGTATACTACATTGAAAAACACCGATTGAATGCAGAACTTGACCACACATATTGCCGATTTTTGGTAAGAAGTACCGCTTGGAAAATGTTGATACTTAGGCAACTAGTAGGCCAATGTATGGTCTATAATTAGAAAAAGAAAATAGAGGTGTCACTACTTCATAGGTACACAAAAAAAATATGAAAAATTTTTTGGTCTTTTTTTTCCTTTTTTTATACGACAATCGATATTCATTTTTTAAAATTCGATGCATATCTAAATAAAGAACATTATTTCAAAATTTGAAGCAATTCGCTTTTATACATCCTGAGATACAACACATTAAAGAAAAAACTAAAAAAAATCATAAGTCAAAAACTGTCACCGATAGGACGTTGATACTCAGCAGAAATATTCTTCACCATACGAGGTACTCACAAAAAAATACTAGAGTCTGGTTGATTTAAAGGCTGACTTACTATGAAAATCCGACTATGGCCTTTATTAGTCTTTAAACGTTTATTTATATATGATATCAAAAAACGTAAGGTTTTTAAATAAAAATCAGAAACTAAAAAATAGCCGTAAATTTCGCATTTTTTCACTTACTACCCAGCTAGCACAACTTTTTTTTGCTTGCAAAATATGGTTTTATACTGTCCTATGGTGTCTAAACAACATACCAAAAATGCAGCAATACTACTTGATTTGCGAGTTTAGGGTAAAATTATGTACGATTTAACCGTACTAGTCAAAAAACGTAAGGCTTTTTTTATAAAAATCAGAAACTAAAAATAGACAGTAAAATTTCACAGTTTTCCACGTATAATGCAGCTAGCACAACTTTTTTTTGATTGCAAAATGTGGTTTTATACTGCCCTAAGGTGTCTAAATAACATACCAAAAATGCAGCTTTACTACATGTTTTGCGAGTTTAATGTACGATTTGACCGTACTATTAAGCAGCACTCTTTTTTTTTTCAATTTATCTATAAAAATATGATATTAAATACCTGTTAATATTTTAATTACCTATATCATAGGAGATCAATTTGCTTATCTAAATATCTATATGAAAATGGTCATCAGCCTAGCTCAGTCCACTGCTGGACGTAGGGCCGTAGGCCTGTCCCACTAACTACGCATGACCGCATCAGGACGCAATGTCCATAATCGCCACGCCACATGAAAAGTTACTTTGAAAAATTCTATAAGTGTGTTCCACCATTTTCAATTTTCAAATACTATGGCCCGATACCCCTTAAAACTTCTAAGTGGCATCGGGCCATGGTATTTGAAATGGAGTCTAACGGTGAAGGAAAACATCGTGAGAAAACCTCCATACACCTGCGAAGAAATTCAAAGGTGTATGTGAAGTCCCCAACAAGTACTGGGCCAGCGTTGGGACTACGCAAAATAGGCACGTTTGATGTCGAGTTGCGGAAAGAATGGCCAGAATACAACAACTACAACAACAATGGAGTATAACTGCGAACGCGAATAACTGTTTGTCCACTTGCCACACGTTATGGTCTGGACGAACCCTAACAATTAAAGGTCGTACCAAAGTCATTACGAACGATTAACTATTTATGCCCGTTACCTGATAAATTATCGCAATATCAACGCAGAATCCACTCAAACCCTCAGACTTGATGACGGAGGAAAGTTTGAGATCGAGTGGCCACTTAGGATTGAGGACCCTTGGCCCGTGTTTGTTCCAGTTCAGAATTTCGGACAAGTTTATACTTGGCTTAGGTAAATCTGTGTAAGATACGGAGAAGGTGGATGCAATAAAATAATTAAAGAAATAAAAAAATACGATGTGAAATTGTGACTAGTAGTTTCATTACAACCTGATGTCGTCCACAGCTCCAAAGCAATTTACATTGTTGCCAGTGAGGACCTTGTGGTCCGATTCGGATGTTTTGGGCCTCTGACTGATCTTTTGCGGGTCGTAGATCAAATCGGACTACCTATTCTAGATCCTCATAAATACTAATTTATACATATAATATTTGCACCGTAAGTTTGAAAATATCCGGATTCCAGGACTACTAGAGGAAAGGCCAAGCGCGTACAAAAGTCTGGCGGATCTTTTTGGAACTTTTCGGATCTTTTTGTCCGACATGGGAGCGAATCAGAATACGGAGCTGGCAGCTGGCAAATGGCAACACTGAATTTATCGCCCCCTAAAGGTGCATTCAGACCGAACGAGCATTCGCTATTCTATCCCCCCACTCTACGAAATCAACGAATCGCGTTTTGTGTAACGATCGAATTTCGTAGAGTAGGGGGTTAGAATAGCGATTAGCGAATGCTGGTTTCGTCTGAATGCACCTTTAGAAACTTGCAGGTTTTCCCACAAAAACGAAATATAGGTAGGTAATCCAAACTGTTATGTTCTGAAGATTAATTTTAAGACGAGTCACGTATCCCTAAATTGCAATCAAATTTGAAGCTTCAATTAAGACGATATGGTTGAATTACTTTTGACAGGCATGCGGTCGCTACTGTGTACTTGTACATGCCAGGAAGTAGTAGGTAAAGATTGTCCAGTATACACCGTGTTTTTATTGATTTCCGTTAAATTGGACAGGTTACTTGGGACATTAATAGAAGTTGACTGGTATATCGGCTTTTGTTGATTTCATAAAAAAAAATGTTTTCATACATAATAATTGTAATGGCAAGTGTGAGAGAACCTTAAGAATAAGAAATCAGGCGACTGACGGCTGCTGACGGCATATGTCAAAACAAGTAACATTAGGATGTAATAAAGGTTGCAATACACTTGTTCAGTCATTAAACTTATTTTTTTAATAACTCAATAACAGTAAGAGTTAAGACACTAGTTTCTTAAAGAAATCGATTATTTTTGACCTAAATAAGCTTCGCTTACATTTAACGGAAATCAATAAAAACACGGTGTATACGACATGTCTACTTCCTTATATCTACATTCGATTTCAAATTTTACAAATTCAGTCATCAGGCACTCAGGCAGGGCCAGATGCAGTTAATCCTATATTTAGACTGAAGTAATCTTGTAATTTTACTCGAGAATGTATTAAGCAATTGTACGTTTATCTAGTTTAGACGTTTTACTAGATGAACAATTGAACATCCAATCTACAATAGCTAGGTCTCGTCTCTAAGAAAACGTGTTTTTTCAAGCGAAGTTTGGTTCACTAAGGTGCCTCATCATCAGCCTATGATAGTCCACTGCTGGACGTAGGCCTCTCCTATTAAATATGCGTATAGACGCATTAGGAGGTAAATGGCCGTAATCGCCACGCTGGGCAAGCGGATTGGCGATCGCAGTAATGTGTCCACTATGATGACGCTGCTGCCCATCATCAATCTTTTATAAAATAATGGTCAGTGACACTTCAATCCCTTAGTCGACTCTTACGACACCCGCAGGAGGATTTGGGGTGATGACAAATGTATTCTTACTGCCGTCACCACACGGCACTAAGGTGCCTAATGAAATTAAATTAAATATGTATGTAGACGTATAAAACTTCACCTTGCCTTCCACAGTTTTAAACCTAAAACACGTATTAAAGCTCAGCTATTTTAAAATGGAAACTCTAAATCACATTTACTTGCCCAGCAACAGACCATTAGTTAGTTTTCCTTTAAACTTATGAATCTCATGATTTACACACAGGTAACTCGACAGAGGAGTGAAATACGTGCATTTTGCGTGCAATAAGAGATTAAGAGCGATGCAACAGCTTTTGTCGCTAGCGGCGTAGCAATCTAAGGTATTCCATAGGTAACACACTCATCATCATTGGCCAGGAACATCTATAAAAGATTATTTAAGAGCGTCCGTTCGGGTTTGGCACTTATGGGAGTTACGGGTGTGACTAAATAAACCGATACGGGAGCGGCAGCCGCGACCGCACTTCACACAAGTAATCAAGTAAATGCCGTGTTTGGCGAATCGGGAGGAAAGGCAGCGCGCTGGTGTCTCAACTCTCGCCCAGCAGAAAGGAGATCAAACCAGGCGCTGTCGTGTGTAACATTTCTCATTGATAACATACTAGTAAATGGATTATCTGATGGAAAGCATTGACCTGTGATGTGTGACCAGCAGCCCAGAAGCAGTATCATAAAGGGCCGCCGCATCGTTTCTATCTGGCTCGCTCGCATCGCATCAATTCACACCTGGGAAGACAACTTGCCTTCCTGAATCATTAGTAGTTCCTTTTATTAATGCGTTTGTATATTTATCTGTATGTCATAACCTCTGAACACATCCCCAGCAATAAGCGAGTGCCGGAAGGCGGGGGCAATCACGCCGCCGGAAGCTACAATTTGACGACAATTTCTCGTCGCCCTCGCACGAATTAGCGCCCTAGTCGCAGTACACATTTTACTAACGGCTCGGCCGCGGAGAGCGCGAATAGCGGCGCGGTAAGCGTTTTTCCTAATCATTGCGCATGCGCGTGATCCAGACTAACCACCGCGCGTTGCGTGAGCCGCCCGCGCAATGAACAGATAAAACGTTTGACGCTCCGCAATTCGCGCGTTTCCGCCGCCGAGTCGTAATGGGGGGCCGCAACATGCGAACAACGGCGCCAAACGCGAGCGACAACGGCGCGACACGCTAGCGACAGGCAACCGACACGCGACAGCGGTTTTAGCACAAGTGTGTTCAACAGTGGTTCCGAGCCATGATGGACTACCTGACTCTTAATTGATTAAGAAAACTGGATACGCATGCGTGCGAGTTGCCTCCGCGTTACACTATAACACCAAGGATTAGGTCAGAATTAAAGAATCATACAAGATTAAATAATACTCCAACCAGTCCAACCACTGGGTGACAAGGATGAGAAATGAACTAATGAATAATCGTAGTAGGTATACTTGGTATCTAGTATATAATCTTTAGATAGTTAATAAGTAAAGTGAAGAAACTTCAGCGTTATATAGCCTACCTAAACTACCTAAAGTTTAGAAAGATGACTTTCAAGATTTAAGTTCTAATTTGAAATTCTTGCTACGCGGACAACACTTTTTTGTTGAAAGGCTAAAAGCTTATTATGTATTATTGGCTTTTATTTCGAATCGGGTTTTAGTATAAAAATAACCAAACTGGCGCATAGTTTGATCAGTAACTATTATACTATTTAGGATCAGTTACCATGTAAAAATAATGATGTTGGTTCCCATTTACCGCCATTTAACTATTTCCGCACACTCTACCTGAAAACCTAGATTTTTCAGTACCTAGAATTAGTACTTTAGTGTTAAACTATTCTGTGTACTGCGCATTTAGATCGGGGCGTGCCAGAAAGGGTGACGCGCGGCAAATTGCCTTTAAAGTTGACACAAGTAGTTCGCACGTGAAAACGTCATATAAACATTAAAACATGCACTATCAAAGCGCGTTTTGCTGTACGTACATTGACTATAATAAAATAGTCTAGCCTGGGAATCGGTAGAGGAAATTGATGACATTCTGAGGGACATGGGACAGATTTCAATCTTGAACTATATGTCTTGATCAGCGGACATATATAGACATGGACATCTATCATCTATCGTACCTAAGATCAAGAATGACCCCAAAAACTATTATACAATTGAGCCGCGATATAGCGCTTTTCGTAACGACGCACGTATGCACATATAATGTTAGTCGGCACGACATCTGTGACAAATTCAAATAAAATAATGTATAGCCGATTAAAACATTGATGGACCAACCACAATGCGCACCTTTAGAATTATAGTGACATAATCCAAAATTTTCGAATTTGGAATTTTGAGCTTTTAGGTGTTTTTAATTAAGTACTTAAGTACTTAATTAAAATTCCAAAATTTTGGATTAGTTCACTTTAATTCTAAAGCTGCGATTTATAGCGGCGTAAAGGGCCACGATAGCTGGCGCGGACGCCCGCCGTGTGCGCACGCTCGCGGGTCCCGCTCAGTTAGCCTTCCGCGAATTCCGAAGTTCGCAAATTACGGGGATTTGTCTCTGTCATACCAATGAAGGCGTCATTAGAGTGACAGAGACAAATCCCCGAAATTTATGAACTTCGGAGTTCGCAATCGAGCCGCAGTATTAAAATCCGTCCTGCGCACCGCAGACTAACCTTCTCTGTGGCGCACCCGCAGCAGTTAGCGCCGTTCATACAGTTTCTTGTTATCCGAACATTCGTTCCGGGAAATCCGCGCCAGCTAGCTTAGGCCTTATCCCATCCTCGTCGTCAGATTGTTATATTTGTATTTTATAACGTAATTAATGAATACTCCAAATCCAACGAACACAATTTATTGTCTGACAGCTAGATAGTTACCTAGCAACATAACGAAACGTCAGATTTTATCAGAGACTAGATACTGAAAAGAGGTTGCGACTCTAAGGATACAAATCCATAAGCGTGAATAGCGTGATGTATGTATTTGTATACATATTGTATGTATTGAAGAGGGGGTGCACTAAGTTTTGAATACCTACTTTGAATAGGTATTTTTGTGTGATTGAGAGTGTATTTTTTTCATGCGTTAAGGCTGTTATCTCCTGTTTTATTACGCGTACTATCGAATAAGTAGGAAGTGCGGTTTTACGCTGTGATAGTGGCAATAAAATAGTGTTATCTGCATAAATATTTATGGCACTTACATGACGTGGGTGGTTTCTATTTGAAAAATACGCTTTAATACTAATAAACCATGATAGACAGTACATACGTTACTACTTATTATTTAAATTTAACAAGTTTTGTGGAACGAAAATAAATATTTCAATTATTATAAATATTTAATTGATCACTGAATTAACACAGAATTCATGCTATAGTTTTGTGAGTATATTACGTTGAATATTTAAAGTTTAAATTGCAATTATGTTTCATAAAAACGTGCATAACAAAATCATACCATCAAACCATAGAAAAAAACATGAAACCTACTTAACATTATTGTTTCGTGTTTGTGCTTGGGTACGTTAAGTTAGTTTAGAAGTTAATACGAATTATATAATGAGCGTAATATATAGGTTCGTAAAAAGGAAAATATTCCTATCAGCACTCCAAAAATAAATACTTTGTCTAGAAGTCTAGAGACACTTTTCAACAGGTAATTCACTAGCAATTCACAATTTGCAGAAAACTCAAAATTTCCTAAAATTACTAGAAATTTTCATGAAAAATGTAAGTAAGTTGCCACTGAGAACATTCTCGTTCAGATTAGGAATCTACGGCATGTTCTGAACATGTCTGCACAATCGACGATCGCTACATTTGACATTTGAGTTCCACACCGGTTTCAATGACTGTATAAACTCATCAAGTGCCAAGTTATTGGCCCTAAGGCTTACCAATAAACGTGAGAAGAACAATACCAAGAACTTACCATGAGAACATTTTTGGAATTATGGAAACTTCTCTTCAGTAAACAGATAAACTCGCGTATATTAATCGCGTGTGTAATCTTCGCGGTAACCGAAGAAAATATTTCTCTTCAGTACGTTGTTAGTTTACACCTACCCAATGGTGTAAGTAAAACCGCAGTAGGTATATTGACATATTGACGAAATTAATTACGTACCTTGCGCAAGGGTTATAAATTGCGAAATAATAGATTAGACTATGGAACGGTAGACATTTTGATTGTGGTCGATAAAATGCCTTCAGGCTTAAATTGGACATTTATCAGAATTGTTGGCGCTAGTTTAATTTGTCTATGAGTTATCAGCAGCGTACGATTTAGATAATAGATTAAGTTTGAACAACACTTAGTAGTAAATTGTTTACGCAAATACTTAAAAAGGAATCTTATCGGCAATGGCGTTTACTACATTCTTGGCTGTTGTTAGTAATTAGTTCGAACAAAAATGTATCTCTTAAAGATGTAAGCGACATTTGTTTTAAGGTAAGTTTTTAATTTTGTGTACAAAATGGCCCAAATTACTTCAGTGATAAAAATTATTTTTTTGATAGAAAATTAGAAGTCATACGAATAAGTATGAGCGTTCAACAATTAGATATTTCTTTGGTAGGTAGATACCCACATAAGCTGTAGATAAGTCCCGTTAGTCGTAAAAATATGAGCGATAATCGTGAAACTTTCAATCGATAGGTATACACCGTGTTTTTAATGATTTCTGTTAAATTAAAGGGAAGCTTATTTAGGTCAAAAATAATAAATTTCTCTAAGAAACTAGTGTCCTAACTCTAACTGTTATTGCGTTATTAAAAAAATAAGTTTAATGACTGAACAAGTGTATTGCAACCTTTATTACATCCTAATGTTACTTATTTTGACATGTGCCGTCAGTCACCTGAGATCTTATTCTCAAGGTTCTCTCACACTTGCCATTACAATTATTATGTATGAAAACGAAAATAAAAAAATTACGTAATTAAAAAAGCCAATATACCAGGCAACTTCTATTAATGTCCCAAGTAATGTTACCTACTTATTTTCATCCTAATGTTACCTACTTATTTTGACATGTACCGTCAGTCACCTGAGATCTTATTCTCAAGGTTCTCTCACACTTGCCATTACAATTATTATTTATGTATGAAAACGAAAATAAAAAAAATACGTAATTAACAAAAGCCAATATACCAGGCAACTTCTATTAATGTCCCAACTATTAATGTAACCTGGCCAATTTAACGGACATCTAAAAAAACACCCACCTGTACATGATATAGGTACCTACTAGAAAACCAAAGACATGAACTTTGTAATCTTTCTGAAATTCTAACAGATTAGCAAGCACATAAGACGATTAAAGGAATTCCTGAACTATTAAATCGAGTATTAACGTCTTAACATTCCAGTGATAATGATAAAGCAGATTATATCATAAGACTGCTACTTCGGTTGCTGTTTTAATAAATATCAGTGCCCTTACTATGCACTACAGCCGTACCATGAGTTTGCAAGTATCGGTATAGTTCGGGAAATATTATTTGACCGACTCTTATCTCACTTACGACCTTTGACTGCTGATTGTCTAGTAAGTGTTAACGCAAAACAAAGGGTCGTAAGTAAGGTAACAGTCGGTCAAATAATATTTCCCGAACTACCTATAACGTTAAGTTTTACTCGAAACTTAAAGCAGGTCGCGTTTGCTCCAATATGTCAGGGCGAGCGCGATTAGAATGCTTTGCGTATCGAGTAAAACGATACGTTTACTTTCCCAAATATGTGAGAGTTGAAATATATATAAATATTCAAATATTCGATTATTAGAATCTATATTCGAATAGATAGTCTTAAGAATGACATAAAAAGTTGAAATCGCGGGTAAAATTACTTTGATTTGCTTATTTACGAGAAATATTTCAATAACACATGTAATCGACGTAATCGTGCATCCTTACAACGGTATACCAGAATTTTATGAAATTACCTATAATATGTAAAACGTAATTGTAATTTTTTGGGTAATATTCGAATATTTCGTACAGCATTATTTGAATACTAATACAAAATGGAAAAATACGATTGTGAAGCCCTCCGATACGAGTACAGTCCGTAACTCCGTATCGGTATCGTGTCGTATCCGTCAAATGAATACTGCATTATCTGCACAGGTAATTCTGTGAGTTATGAGTATCATCTATCCCTGTCTAGCTGCTGCCGCTACCTGCATACCGGTGCGATGGAAACAATATCTCTATTGTGCATATATTAATGGTGATAGATAAAATGGCTCGATAAAATATTTTGTCTTATGGATACCAGGTTTAAGACGGTAAGCGCCATTTGTCTTAGAAGAGGTTATTCTAAGTATTAGGTACCTACATTAGCTGGACAATTATTACATTGGGTAGAACTGTGAGTACGAGTAGGTGCTAACCGCACATACTAAAAACCAGTGCTGCAGTATCTAGGTCAACCCCGACTCGTTTGTCACGCAACGACCACACGTTGTCCACGCAACGACTATGCGTTTGCGACTGACGTGTATCGAGCAACCATTTTCATTGCCCACTCGTTGACACCGCGTTGTCTACTAGTGACCATTGGGTGGATCAACTAGTTGACTACCTACTCATCGTGAGTGTGAGTAGAGTTGCTGCCGCGTTGGCGTGGAGTTGTTATAGTGTGCGAAGCTGCGAAGACCTGTATTTCAAAACTGAACAATTTATATAGGTACCTAACCTACAAAAATTTAATGTAACTAACCTATATTTATTTAATTTCTGGCTTTGAAGATTGGCCAGGGGGGTGACCATGATGTACTAATACAATTCAGTTTAGGTTCAGGGAAAGGGACAGAGATATACGACTCGTATAGCATTATCCCTTTCTCTTGACCTAAACTGAATCGCATTAATACGTCATGGTAACCCCCAGGTGGTCTTAAATTAGCTTATTTTGATTCATTTTCCTTGCTATTTTAATATTATACTTGCCGCAAAACTATTTGGCGACTGAGAGCATACTGCTATCTCTCGCACTCTGACCTGGAACTAACAAGTGTAACGTAGATAGCAAGACACCTTCAGTCGCCAGCACAGATGTCACATATACCATAGATCAAGCAAACGTATCTACTTAGCGTGTCAAATGAACTCAGTGTAATCCCCACTGAGTTGTCCGTCTTTAATCGCAGCTTGCAGCTTTCGGGCGTCAAATTTTGTAAGTTGAAGTGAACAAAAACATTAATAATGCCTCCTTAAGTAATATTAATTGCAACAACACAAAAAAATATGAATACTCAAAGGCCTAAGACATATTTAAATTCGTAGGCATAGGCAAGTAACAACTTCAGTACAAAATCGAACACGCTCGGCCGCCATACAAATGAATGAACTTGTTTCTTCTATCCAAATCTAATTCTGTGGTCGCCAGATTGTTTTGCGGCAGGTATAGTATTCACTGCACATCTTCTGGACTCCTTCGAACTATTTTTTGGTAATATTCAAGAAAACGGAAATTCTGTAGAAACCAATGATGTTCAAGAGGATAACTGGTCTACCTATTTAATATTCATCTGGCAGCATTTCGTTTTTATAGAATCCAAGATATTGTACAAAAATAATTACCTATTTAAAGGAGTCGATTTTAGAATTTCTGAAAATATTTAAAGTATCCTTAGCATGTGAGAGTTTTTAGTAAGAACAACCCAATTTGGTTTCTTGCCGTAAGGACGGCTTAGACATTTAATTCGCATAAGATACAACCCATTTCTATCCTTATGGTAATCGACAAAAAGTGTGACGTTTTCACTAAAACCCATATAAATAGTCCCTGGAGTAAGGTTGTGGAAAACATGAGTACCAATGGTCTCTCTATTGAAGATGCAAAATACCGGGAAAATTAGAAACAAAAGACACTGACGGCGGATGCAGCAGGCCTACTTCAAGCTTTGAAGATCGCAAATTTTGAGTACCTGTCTCTCTTAGACAAATGATGCCCTTGTTAGAGTAACAGAGACAAATCCTCGTTTTCCTTTCTTGCCGAGCATCCGTCTCCCACGAATGAAGCCTTTGCTGGAGTGACAGAAATGCTCGAAATTTTTGAATTCCAAAGTTCGCGACGTAGGCCCGGCACTGGTGCATATAGCGCCTGAATGATGATGATAACCTCCGTTCCTAAAGCACAGTAAAAATAATAGTCCTTTTCTTTAGAATAACAGTAATTTCCATTTAATTCAATCCTGGCTCGTGACTGCAAATTCAAATAGAAACCAAGTCTGCTCCAACCAGGTAACATGGACCTGCATTTCTGTAAGAAACATGCTGAAGACAGGCGAATATTACGTTGGCGCGAATTCGTTCGCGATCAAAATGGCGGCTCTGGCGTGACCGGCCCCACGCCTTGCTCATCCATTATCTTTTAAATACACTCCAATTGCAGTAAAACTGTGTTAAGGGGATGCAGCGATCGTTTCACATCACACCATCAGCCTACAGGGTTTTACGATATGAAGTGTTACCAAGATTTTTTTAAGTCTAGTGTCAAAGTAATAGCGGCTTATAAAGGTGCATTCAGACCAAACGAGCATTCGCTATTCTATCCCCCCACTCTACGAAATTCGATCGTTACACAAAACGTGATTGGTTGATTTCGTAGAGCGGGGGATAGGACAGCGAATGCTCTTTTGGTCTTAATGCACCTTTATCGGAAATTTTTTTAGGAACGCAAACATGAAAGTCTTAGGAAAGCAAACATTTGGGCTGTAGACCGCAAACATAAGAACAAAAACCGGCCAAGTGCGAGCAGGACTCGCGCGCGAAGGGTTCCGTACCATTATCAATTTATTATTAAAAAAATACAGTTAAATCAACCTACCTCAAAAACTATAGGAGATAATTTAATCAAACCAAAAATCGTTGATAGAGTTTATTAATGTGCATAACATATTTTTTTTTTGGAATTTTATATCGCGTAGTTTAAAAAATAGAGGGGGGGGGGACACATTTTTCAGATTTGAGAGCTAATATCTCGAAAACGATTTGCTTAAATAAAAATGAGACGTATAAACCTTCATATCATTTTCAAAGACCTTTTTATTAATACCCCACACGCTTATATACAACAAAATTTTTTTTTCTATCCCTCAGTTAAATGTATGGAGGGCCCCCACCCCAATGGTTTTTTTTACAATTTAGTAACATAATCCTGTAGCGGTTCATACAACACATATTCTTACCAAATTTCGTTACTGTAGCATTTATAGTTTCCGAGTAAATCGGCTGTGACAGACGGACAGACGGACAGACGGACATGACGAATCTATAAGGGTTCCGTTTTGCCATTTTGGCTACGGAACCCTAAAAATGAGCTTCGGATTATAAAGCTAGTAAAAACCAAAAATGGCTGAAAACCGAATTTCACGTGTCATTTCTGCTGTGCAGTGAGTTTCGGACTTTTTATCTGGTCTATTTTGAAGAGAAAGGTTAGAGCAATTAAACATATTGGTATTAATGCACTGAAGAAAGCGATAGCAAATATTTTTTTACCATGTGATGACTATAGTCAAGGCAAAAGGTAGTATTGGTAATAAATAAATAGTCAGTGACACTTCAAATCCCCAATACTACTGCGATCGCCAATCCGCTTGCCCAGCGTAGCGATTATGGGCATTTACCTCTTAATACGCATAGTTAATAGGAGAGGCCTACGTTCTGCTATCATAGGCTGATGATGATATAAACTGCAAACGAGCTTTCTGTTTCGAATTGCGTCGGCGGCATCCCCTTAAAACGCAGTAACCTTCCGGAGAAGCACTTACTACATTTTGCTTTTGCTTACAAGTGGCCTATTGTGGGTCACCCGTAATTGCCGGCCATAATTAATTTCTTGGATGGAATTCGTGTTTGAAGGCACTAAATTGTGGCGTAAATTAGATTACTGTAACGGTAGTCCTGGAAATGATGTACAGTTAAGGACATAAATTTAAATATACGTACTATACTACTCCTAATATATGTACTATGTAAGTACTATATTATACTATCACCTAAATACAGAGTAGCATCTGGGTCGTCTCAATTAACGCTGAAATAACTTATAATTAGTAGATTTTTTTAGTACCCCAGAACCTTGAAATGTTAGTCTCAGTCTGCAAGTTATTTTGGTTTTGTATTTCTCAATGGTGTAAATTTTCCTATATGTATGTAAGTTTGAACAAGTAATAGAGTTGCATTAATAAACAGTTTAATTGTTGTTATGTACCTTTTGTGAGACAATTACTGTTACGGGTCAATAGCTTCAAAGTTTCACTATATGTATTTAAGTTAAAAGTATAAACTTAGATCAAATATTTATTATGTGTAGCTTGTAATTGCGCTCTCTCGGAAGGGTCCCCCACGGAAGACCAGCGCCAGGGTCCTCAAGGGTCTCTCGGCATGAAGCTGAGTGTGGACCTTTTCAGATACGCTTTATAAATGTGTACCACTGACACCACTGTCATTGTAATTAAGTTAAGTTTAAATTAAGCGTTCTGAATAAAGTTCTATTCTATTCTATTCTATATTTTAAAGACCAGTAGGCTTATGATGGTACCGCGTCTTAGGCTGCGGCTCCACTGACGCCGAGAGGAGCGGAGATGTGCAAAATTGGCCAATGAGACCGCATCACAGTGTTTCTAATAGGCTACTTGACCCATTTTTAAAGTTTGTCGCATATTATTAATCAATATCAGATTAACGGAAAAAAAATATAAATATATTTTTTCACGACCGTAAAATTATAACAAAAAAATTAAACTTTCGTTACCGCGCGAAAACGATACTAGCCATGATAATGCTTAGATTATCTGTGGTGTGACGTCACTCAAGCCGAAAACAAACGTTTGACATGTCACTTATGTTATGTCAATGTCACAGCAAAGCTACATGCCTACATGTCCATGGCGAACTTCACTCGTATAAGATTCGACATGAAGTTAGTTTAAGATCCTATGACGTCACATCATGGCCGACACCGTTTTCAGAGTACGATATTTAAAAAAAATCAAATTTTTCAATAAAAAATATGTACCCATCAAACACTATTAATACACCGTAATCGAAAAATATTGATCTTTTCAATAAATACTACAGAAAATAATAATTTTTTGCACTAAATTTGATATGAGTCAAGTAGCCTATTTTGAATTTGAAGAATGTAATTGGTCAATTTTGCACATCTCCGCTCCTCTCCGCGTCAGTGGAGTCGCACCCTTATAGTTTGTCGTCGTTGCCGTCAGGTTCTAACAAGTATGCAAGTGCGAAAGTGACACGTAGCACGATAAATGGATAAAACGGGACCATCATAAGCCACCAGATAGTCCCCGTATAATGTAGGTCATCATCATCATCAGCCTATGATAGTCCACTGCTGGACGTAGGCCTCTCCTATTAACTATGCGTATAGACGCATTAGAGGTAAATGCCCATAATCGCCACGCTTGGCAAGCGGGTTGGCGATCGCAGTAATGTGTCCACTATGATGACGCCGCTGCTGCCCATCATCAATATTTTATCAAATAATGATCAGTGACACTTCAGTCCTTTAGCCAACTCTTACGTCACCCGAAGGAAGAGTTGGGATGGTGACAAATGTATTCTTACTGCCGTCACCACACGGCCAAGAAGAATGTAGGTAATAAAATACAAATTAATAATAATACATTTTTTCCATAAAATAAATTTACATGATAGTCCCAATTTTTGTTAAAATATTAGTGATAATCGTAAAAGTTTAAATAAATAGATAGGTACAGTCGGATTCAGACGTATCGGAATAGCAGTGGCCTATACCACAAAACTTTACAAGCCTACAATTCTACAAAATTGTATAAAATCCCATACAATAAGTTGACAATTTTGTAGAATTGTACGCTTGTAAAGTTTTGTGGTATAGGGGCCAGGCCATCGTGGTGGTAGAATGCACACATCATCACACATCATCAGCCTATGTTAGTCCACTGCTGGACGTAGGCCTCTCCTATTAACTATGCGTATAGACGCATTAGGAGGTAAATGCCGATAATCGCCACGCTGGGCAAGCGGATTGGTGTCCACTATGATGACGCTGCTGCCCATCATCAATCTTGTAGAATGGTCAGTGACACATTAATCCCTTAATCGACTCTTACGACACCCGAAGGAGGAGTTGGGGTGGTGACAAATGTATTCTTACTGCCGTCACCACACGGCATGGTGGAATGCATGTTCAGATATTTCGAGCGCCATGGCCGTTTCGATATATCTGATAGCGATTGTACCTTGTTTAATAGCGACTATTTCATTCGCTTATTTCTGACAACTCTCGTGCTACGTATAATGCCAGTTCGGATAAATAACATCTTTTATGATAGTGATCGCGCGCTTGTAAATAAACGACAATGTCACAGTTAATTTTTAACTTCGAGCAAGTATCCTATCTGCGCCCTGTAAGGTGTACCTACATAAAAACCGACCAAGAGAATGTCGGACCATGCGCAGTGTAGGGTCCCGTAGTTATTGGCCGATTATGATCGAAATAGTATTATTCATGATTTTTTTCATATTTTTTGGACCAATGGCTCAAATGTTAGAGGGGTAAGTAGTAGTAGTAGTAAACACTTTATTTCACAAATCATAAAAAAAAACAAATAAAACATATACAATGAAATTGTACAAAGGCGAACTTATCCAGTTAAGGGATCTCTTCCAGCTAACCTTTGAGTAACTGAGAGGATACTGGTGTTGGTAGACAAAAACATGTATCTAAACTTTCGAGGAGTGGGGGAGGGCAATTTTTTTTTTCTTGCAAGCCGAAATCAGTGGTGACTGAAAACTAAAAATAAAATGTCCTTTTTTAAGGGCACTAAGTAAGAGGCTTATTATGGTCCCGTTATATCAATTATTTAGTGTGCTATGCGTCACTTTCGCACTTGTATACTTGTTAGAACCTGACGGCAACAACGACATACGATTAAACACGGTACCATCATAACCCTATAGGTTATTATTTCAATTGTCCTAAATATAGAATAATGGGCCTTACGAGACTATGCATTATGAGTGGTAGATAATCCTAAAGCTACCAAGCTCGGATAGATAAAATACTGGCAAACATACTTATCGTATGTCAGTTATTTATTTCACTAGATAACATCCGAAATGTATGGGTGTCCGCCAATTGTATTGACTATTATTTTACTGGCGACATTGTCTGGGGTCAGCAATGCCGCGAGCAAATATATTAGTACAGTAAAAGGCAAACATAGGTGTATATCAAAATAGTCAAAACTATATCCCAGTGCACTTTAATTCTGGGTAATATGAACGTCGTAACATATTAATGGGTATTCTTTTTATAATTATTTTTGCACTTGACTGTACACTGTGGGCTTTACAATTATCGTCGGCTGACAAGCAAAACTCACTATAAAAACTGTCACTACTCTTAGCAACCTCTTATATCATTATTGATTCAGAACTGAGATACGAGCTTTATTTCAAGTAGGTATTTGTTACTTAGTGAGTTTTGCTTGTCACCCGACGTTATGTAAGTACCTAATTTTAATAAAAAGACACTGCAACATTGTTTACATTTAGTTCAATTCCTAACCAAACTATAGTGCGATTCTTCAAGTATGCAAAAAATGTAAATCAAACTTCAAAACTTGCAACTTCAAAAAAACTTCAAAAAATGCACAAAAAAGCTTGGCATTTATTGAAGTTCCCAATTATGTAAGTACACATCATTATTTATTTATGCCGTGTGGTGACGGCAGTAAGAATACATTTGTCACCACCCCAACTCCTCCTGCGGGTGTCGTAAGAGTCGACTAAGGGATTGAAGTGTCACTGACCATTTTACAAGATTGATGATGGGCAGAAGCGTCATCATAGTGGACACATTACTGCGATCGCCAATCCGCTTGCCCAGCGTGGCGATTATGGGCATTTACCTCCTAATGCGTCTATACGCATAGTTAATAGGAGAGGCCTACGTCCAGCAGTGGACTAACATAGGCTGATGATGATGATGATTATTATTATTTATTGGGGTAGGTAAGGCTTACACGTCGTAACTTTTCCTTGATCCGTCATACAAGTTGACTTTTCGATTGGCGTTCCGATGATCGATAGTCTTGGCTACGCTATTATGTCATTATAAGTAACATTGCGCTATAAATATTTACAAAACAGATTGACGAGGCAGTTCCGGATATCAGCACTGGATGATATGAAATGAGATGAAGCATGTCTCCTACGTACAGTGGCGTTCAGAATTGCATGAACAATTTATGAATGAATTCATTCATAAATTGTCCATGCAATTCTGAACGCCACTGTACATGCCTGTAGGTACACATATATCTCTATTCTTATTCGTATTGTAAACAAAATACTCGTCGGGGTGGTTGAAAATCAGCGCTGTAACAGCCAGTCTGTATGGCAGCAAATTGCTAACCATACTCCTGTTGGCACAATTTTGAGGTTCTGATATTTTTTTGCATAAATTGTACTTTTCTACTCGTAGGTATGGCTGGCAATCAATATTTTTTATTTCTTTCTTGCCTGTAGCTGTACTACGAACAGGCACGGTGTTATTAACGCACGTTACTTTTTATCCGGCTCGCTTGTACACGAGTACGATCTACCCTGCCTGCCTACAGATAAAAAAAATACATAATATTGGATTCTAATTTGTTGATGGTACCTAATTAACGTGGTACCTGGCCTGCTACCAATCCACCTGTCTATCACTCCAACGAAGGCGTCATTAGAGTGACAGAGAAAAATCCCCAAAATTTGCGAACTTCGGTGTTCGCGGTAGCAAGCCAGAATCTGATTAGCATGATTCGAACTGGATGTTAGTATGCGACATGCCGCCAACGTGGTAAAAAATAAAAGGTAAAAAATCCTATACAGGTAGTCGGCCGTTAATGCGGCGATCTGTCTGGATGGCATAATGCCGTCCCTGAGCTCTGCCATTCCCACCGGTTGATAGCGCGCGCGACTCACAAGGTAAATAAATAAATAATAAATAAATATCTTGGTACATCTTACACAAATCGACTTAGTCTCACGGTAAGCTCAATTAAGGCTTGTGAAGTGGGTACCCAGCTAATATAATATATATAATAAATGTATAGGTACATATATTATATACTTATACATACACAGACAGCCAAGGAACAATTATTGGTGTTAAAATGTACACAAATAATGCCCTCCCCGGGATTTGAACCCCGAACCTACAGCTTCGTAGGCAGGGTCACTACCAACACAACTAAATAGTATGTGGAGGCCGACTAAAGTTAGTTTTTTATTTTTACTTATACGAAAAAACATCTGTAATATTAACTGCAACAGTTATATTGTTGAAGAGCGACTGAGAAGAAGAGCTGAAATCAAAAATACCGAGACAATATAGAAATATTGAGAAATATCGAGAAATGAGATGTGCCAGTATCGTACTCGTGATCCAACACAGTAGAGTTGTCCGTATTGAAGCGTGAACACGGGCTCAGTGCTTGATAATACTGCCGTGCAATTCCTAAAACACAGTAACTGACAAAAGTCGATTTTGAGATAATAGCAAAAAACAGTTTTAAAGTAATATATTTTCCAAGATTTGATAGTTAATGAGATTTTTTTTATGCAAAATAAAGTATTTAATTCATACAATATGGTAAATTAAAAAATATATGCTTCTGAATTTTCTAAAATTAAATATGAGGTTTTTTCGAAATTCTGTGTTTGTACTGCGCTTTTAAAAACAGGGAAAAATATAACAATTACTAATTAAGACACAGTAAAATGACCACTTACTGCACAAATTTTGCGTGCTTTGTAGAGATAGGCGGCATTTTACAGGTTAAACTGCAGTAAAAGGGACTAGTATACTGTAATTTAACTAGTATTTTGATTGAATTTTCGTGCTACGAACTTCATTCACAGCAGTAAAATATAGTTTTTTTTAATAAAGTAATTAAAACAGAAAAAAACTTTGTAACAACATAACATAACATTATAATTAAGAAATTCAAACACGCTTATCAAGTTTCATGCCAATGTGTGAAACAGAAGGAAGTAAAAAACGATTTAAAAGTTACTTAGAAAATGCAGTTTAATTAGGGATTTGTCATTAATAATACAAAAAATAGACAAAAATATGGTTTATTATCACATTTTCTTAAGCAATGGTATAACAATCAACTTTAGGTACCATTATCGATTGTAATAATAGCAAATGGCACATTATACTCAGCCTTACATTGATTTCAATGAGTAAGGTTACGACTGATTATGGCGTAGCACTTCTACGATTAATTTAAATAAATATAATTTCTTACGTATTTGTGTCACTTATAAATCAAATATAGTCTTTAGAATACTGTATAACCCTACAAAAGAATAAATTTTCATTAATTATGACCTATTATTACAATTATTAGTCCAACATAGTTGAGATCTTTTATAATTTGCGTGAGGTAAATCTACTTCTTTTGCCTTAGATCTGCATTTTCACATAATTGTTAGACCTTTGGTTTATCATGAGCTTCAAACCACTTTTGCTTTATTATTGAGTATATGACATTTATTTCAACATACAAATTCAAAAATTTTAACTAAACAAGAAATAATCAACAAATGGAAAACAAAACACTGTGTAAAGCCCGAACCGAATCTATGAAAATATAGTCCGTTGTATGTAGCCGTAAACTATTTCTATGGTAATTTATATACTATATCTGAAACAAGTTGGATAAAGGAAATTAGATAAAAAACCCCTAAAAACAGTTCAACAGCTACACCACCGGACCGTAATGGGACCATATTTTCACGAATCTGGATCTCGCATAGCTAACTAACATTGAAAACTTAACGGCATTTAAACTAAAGCAGTCTTAATTAAATACATGAGATAAGGATAATGACTTTTTGATCATGATCAACTTTCTATAGCTCAGTCACTGGAAGCTCCACGTCCAAAGGCTCCTGGAGTATATTTATGTATGAAACATTATAGGTTTTGTTATGTTTGTTTGGAAAAAACAAGTAGACAAATTTGCTTCGTTAAAGCACCCTGTTAATAAGATAATTAAATGAAACCTCTTTAGTAGTATCTATCTCAATGTACCTCATAATTCTAGAACCGCCGCCCGGCCGGTTTGTGGAGGCCATTAATAACCTACCTACAGTATTGCCGCCGAATCATAATTAACATTTAAGAAAAGCAACTATTGCCGTGGCATGACATACAGTGTTAAACAAACATCTTGACAGGATATTAAATAGGGGATGATTATTTAGAAAATAAATTATAATATTATTTTTTGTCCCGTAAATGAAAACAAAAAAACTAGTTTTTTTTAATTTCTAGTGAAATTTAATAGTTCTTATGTTATTAAATTAGTCACTAATTTAATAACACCTTATATATTTTATGTAGCAATCCATTAAATAAATAACTAAGAATTTACTTCTATATTTTATGTTAAGCTTTGAATTTAAGCTAGCATAAAGAAAATTTGATAAATGCATCTGGAATTACCGTATAAGAAACTTAAGCCAAAAAGTATGTAGCAATCCTATGGAAAAGTAAATACAAATTTCTAAATACTCGATTATTGACCGGTATTGGCGGTATTCGTATAATTCATATGTATAATCTACTTCATACGTTACGGCGAGGTACCGCAATCAAGAACAAATGTAACAATATTATAACATGATTATATTTGTTAGCAAGGCATTACTTAATAAGATGATACCGTCGCCTATGAACCATAACTCGCATAGCAGAATTAAATGTCGACAAACTAAAGAGGAAGAAGGTTATTTTTTTTGTCTTTTAAGAACCTAATAATTAGGTAGTTAAAATATGTCGGTAATACCTTTATAAGTAACTATATAATTTTTTATACGGTTATCAACCGACGACGCCTTGGTTGTTTTAAATTGTAAACAGGTCAAGAATTATTTTCCTACCTTACACAGATGTTCTAACGATATCACTATAAAGCCCTCTACAAGGAACGTCCGAGATGGAACTAACTCAAATTTGCCACTTAAAATAAAGGTGTAAATGCAGTTAAAACTAGTCAAATAATATAAAAAATAGTACCTAAACTGCAGCCCCTTGGCGTGCTACTGTCCTTTAGCTAGTATTATTGCTATTGAAAGTAATACATCATACAGCATAATGTGTACTTAATAAACTTGTTACTGTAGTTTAGATGGCAATACGTTACTTATTTGAACAGTAGCGTACCACTTTAAATATCGTTATTTTATTCCTACTGCGTCTTAAATAGTAATTATGCTCATTAATCTATAAAACTGGAAACGCAGTACAACAATTTTAGCATAAAAATTGTATACTGTGTTTTAATTTGTATCTTTATAAACGAGATACTATGAGTTTACATGCTAAAAACCATGAAAATCTACACCTGTACTGCGTTTTAGTCAGTATCAGCCCAAAACCCGTAGCCGTAGACCATTTTACTGTGCTTTAAATTGCATTGTGCAGGAAAAACTAGTGACTTACTGCTTTTGGGGTTTCGAGTTTCCATGTTCCAGTTTTCCAAATTAAAAACCGATCGATTGGGATTATGCGTTTTGATTTGCTGATTATAGATCACCAATAAACCAAAAATCGGAAAATGGGCAGTTACTGTGGTTTAGGAATTGCACGGCAGAATAGAGACCTAGGCTCTCCGAAACATGTCGCGCGTAGTGAAATACACGTGAGTTTAATTATTTCAATATATTTATAGTCATTGTGTCTCAGGGAAGTTTAAATTAAATTACTGTACGATAGTCTTGTACTCGTATATCTTCGCGCACAGCCCTCAGCTCGGCAAGTGATGAGAGCGGCTGGTTCTCTCTTGTTTGCGCCGGTAATTGTGTTTGCTTTGACTTT
>JALPQI010020712.1:0-25177 GCA_025490895.1 Thaumatotibia leucotreta | reverse complement strand
TGGTATATAATGTTTTTATTAGGAATTATTTTAAATAAATAAATTAAATAACAAAAAGGTTATGGAAACCTGAAAACTTTATTTGACAATGACATAAGAGACTTTGACAGATTTGACAATAACGCATCTGTCGTAGTTTCGTTGGCCTCGAACTCCAATTTCTAGATTAATTCAGATACAACAGATTTAACTAAATACAAATGTTTCAAAACTATAAATGGTGCTGGTAAACTTAAAGAGAATGGAAATTGAGAAGGAATGTTAGAGAACAAATGCATTTTTACAAAATAAATGCTCATAAAATCGATTTATGAAATTTGACGTCAAATTGCGTACTAAGATGCCAATCGCTGACGATCAGTGGCGTAGCCTTGTTTACTCTCTCTCTGTCACCGTTTCTTTTATAATTAATGCGACAAAGGTGGGTTTCGTTCGTGACTAAACGCTAGCGACTGGCATTTTGGTTATGCACCCTGATCCGTCCATAAAATCTTGATTAGGCCCATATGGTATTAATCTTCCCGCGGAGCCCAATCTATAGGGCTCACAATGTTAACCCATGATAAGACTGATGATTTAACCTTTTGAACTTTTAAAATCACTAAGTGGTCGTGTGTTGGGGTGCCAATAGCTACACCTTAGGGTGCGGCTCCACTGACGCGGAGCGGAGCGAAGCTGTGGGAGCTCGGTCAATGAGACCGCATCACAGTGTTTCGAATTTTGAATTTGGAAAATATAATTGGTCAATTTTGCACAGCTCCGCGTCAGTGGAACCGCACCGTAAGTGATCACAATGGGTGTTATTGTTATCAGATCAATTAACCTGCAGTCAAAACTACTTATTCATAAAAAGTTTTCTAACTTAGCTTAGATAAGTATTGTTTGTCTCTTTCCGTTTTATAGAAATACTGATAAGAAAGAGTTACTTTAGGGACGTTTATGAATGAGGGGGATAGTTCATTGTCATTCATTGAAATATTGCCGTGTTGGCCTCCTGTTGTCTTGAAAGGAAAAACATTCAAAAGGTTAAATTTTAAATGCACATAATAAATAACCACAAAGACAGTCAATGTTATAATATTAAAAACTACTCATAACGAATTGACTGTCCTTGTAGTAAATTTAATAACGTGACCATTGTTTTACCAAGTTAATAGGCTGTTTCATTGAGCAGCAATTTTCTTATAATCTAATTATATTCTCGTTTTTGAAGAGTTGTCCTTCACTTCAAAGAGTTTCCTTAAAAAGTAAACTTGTAATGTTCCTGTCGCTGTGATCGCCAGGATCTGGATGAATGACCACCTGAAAATAAAATTATTTTAGTCAAAGAAACAAAATAATAAAATATTTTATTCCTGAAAAATGTCCACTGCTGGGCATAGGCCTCTCCTATTACGTATGCATACAGACGCATTAGGGGGTAATGCCCATAGTCACATAATAAATTGTATACCTTCATGTCTTAGCCTTGTTAGCCTTCGACCATGTTATATTTTGTTTCACAGCAGAAGAGTATGGTGACAGACATCATTAGTCCATTTTCAAGTTGTGGTAGTGTAAAATATAAATGTGCGCCGAAATATGCGCGGTGGTAAGAAAAGCGCAGTCCTGCATCTTGACACAATTTAACAATTGCTTTTGGGAGCATTTTTGAGCTGTTAGACATCCATGTTATACAGGGTGCTCGCGAGGAAATTGCAAGATTTTAACTAAGCTTTCTAGACATCAAAATAAACAAAAAATATTACGAGACCAAATGTCAAATTCCACAAATAAACACATTTTTTTTCTTTTTTTTTAGACTTTTTGAATACTTTTTAACATTTCCAATACTTTTTATCATAACAACAATTTGTTAAAATTAATTTTTATAATGTTTTTTTAGGGACAGGTTTTTTCGTCAAGTCTATTCTTATTTTTTGATTGTCAGACAAAAGGTGTATAAAAATAAGTATTATGACGAGTTACGTCAAAAAACTTTTTCCGAAAAAAGGTTAATTATCTCTGGAACCAAGCCGAATCCAGGAAATTTTATATAACATTAAATACTCTAAATATGCTCAGGAATTCAGCATTAAAATTAGGCGGGTTCCTCGCAAGCACCCTGTGTATAGTCACAGAACAAAAACTACTAAGTTACAACAGAAAAATGAGTTACCTGAGTACATAAGTATTGTTGTCCTGTAAGAGATTGTAATCGCGGGACTCGCGCGCGCGGGAGTGGTACTGGTACTGCAGGATGTCATTTATGTTGCGCTCCACCAGTTGGATGGATGACTGGAAATAATACCACAGAATAATATATTGCTGAGTAAGTTAAAGATAAAATAATAAAAAATGTTTCCCTCATTTAACAAAATTAAATAAGGAAAATGAGCATATAAATGAGAAATTAAAAGTGTTGAAGTAAACATAATCCACCATGTGATAAGGACAAGTAAAGACCAGAATTATTATTAGACGAGAATGATTACAACCTTTAGTTTATAACTATTTGCTATTAATAATAATGGTTATAAATGTAAATTGACAATAAAACAGGGATGGATACAAGTATTTTCTCCACATAAAAGAATGTGTTTTTTTTAGTTCTTTTTCATTCTTCGGTTGAATTCTTTGTTAAAGGAGTAATTTAGAAATTTGATGTTGATAATTACATAAAATATTGATTAGGTACTATTTGAAAGTATTTCTTTGCTATTTCAAAGTATTCCCAAAAAACTGATTAATGTCCCTGCAATAAACACACACATTAGGCAAGTGTTGTTACATTACATTGGTCACATTAGTAAATTAGTCAAGAAATTGCAATTAACAATACTAATCTCTAATCAAAAATGAATAAATAGAAGTATATTACATTATTAATGAATGAAACTCACAGTGAAGTTCTTAATGTTCATATCCAGCTCCTCTACTTCCTTGGCGTACTTCTCCCACATGTCGTAGCGGATCACCGACAGGTACAGGTTGACTAGCTTGCCCGCGAAGCGCGAGAACTGGTTGTCGATGCACACCCCATAGTAACCCCCCGACGATGACTGGTCCGCGTACTCCGCACTCTGCCGCCACTCGTAAGGGTGCACTATCTGACCGTTAGGGTGCCGCACCGCGAACCCACACATGCCGTCACCTCCTTTCAAAACCTTAAATTAGAAAGTTCATTATTCTCGACTTTTAACATGGCTCTGTTACGAAATATGCTAACGAGATTACTGCCACACTTGTCAATTAAACTGGAAACATATGCGATAACCAAGCATATGCCTGAAAGCGACAGTAATTGCTAATTACCTGATAGCTGGCGTAAAATGTGGCTCCCGGCTGCACGTATTGAAAGTAACAGTCTTCTTTGCCTGCGTCGATATGAACTTTGTAGTCCATAGTCACCGCGGGCAAGTTCTCGTACCATGGTGCCGGTGATGAAGATTTCACATCTCCAACAAGTGATAAAATCGTAAATATTAGTGTTATCACAGTAAACATATGCCACGTCCGTCTAGCCATTTTTCGACTGACTGAGTTCAACTCAGGGTTACCAGTCACAATTTTCAAAGTATACGAAATAAGACACTGAAATTATACAAAATCCAATAAAATTATACAAAACAAAGTTTTGTCCTTGGAGTGACAGAAATAGTAGTACGAAATTTATAATATTTCTCTTTATGTATCCAATTATACAAGCGGATTCAGTATACATAGAGCAGCCAAATTATACAAAAATTGCATCCAATTATACGATCTGGCAGCCCTGGAGTTCAACTTCAACTGTCGCTGTCGACTATCCTGTCAGTGAACGCTGTTTACGATGTCATGTCAGTGAAAGGCAAAACAACAAAAACGAGCGCTAATTTGTCACAAACTAGCAATTTTAAGATAATCTTAAATAGCTTTATTGACGTAACAGAAACATTTTTCAAAGAACTTAAAGGAAGTATACCAAGATTATGAGTTAATGAGTTTGAAAAATGTTTCAACCTGACAACTGTCACTACCTCAGTCAGCTGAGGTGAGAAAGTAACCTATAAAATGGTTTTTTATTTGGATTTCGTGAATCAAAATACTAATAACAAACAGTTTTTGGTGTATAATTCATAATGAAAGCCAGATATCTGACATTCTTCTCATATATTGGGTCGACTTTCAGGTTTGTACGCTACTAACAGCCGCTCAGTAACTTGCAAAGATTGCGTATACATATTCCATACTCCATGTGCGACTTCCTACACACAGGTCCTCGGAGAAGCTTTGGATGAAAGATGGGAAAAAACTACACAGACATAGAAAGCGTACAAGGACGGCTGGAGCTAGCTTTACTGGGACTGCGGTCTTTGAACTATCCTAACATTGTACTGTCTAGCCGGTAAGGTCCAAAACATAAAACATAATAAACAATCTTTGATCCATAAAGTTGACAGCTGAAGTAATAATTTAATTTTCACAATTTTATCAATTAAAGCTTGTAACCTAGACAATTAGAGTATAGCTTGGGCAATAGTTTTTTTTTATTATTTGAAATGGGCTCAATCATGGCCTCAGACTAGCCAAGGGCAGAGACGCGGCCTACGATGGAGTGAGTTCTAATATGTTTCTTACATGATCTTAACACATAATAACATTAAATTTTGCAGAACAGACGGTGGGGTGCATGCCTTAAATTCAAGTGCCCATTTTGATCTGGACCGGTATGGCAGCAAGATATTTGAGCCACATCAGATTACATTTAAGCTGAATAAACATTTCCTCAAAACAGAAACTCCTATTTATGTGAAGGACTGTGTGAGGGTGTCTGACAACTTCCACGCCCGGTTCAATGCTCTTTCAAGGACTTATCTGTACAGGTATTAACTCATCATCAGCTTATCAGCACCCACTGCTGAACATAGGCCTCTCCCAATTAATGAAACCGCAGACAATCCTTGCCGACTCTGGCCTTAATTAACCCGGGGAGCATGACCCAGAGTATCTCATACCCACCCCCTGTCACTTATGTCAATAATTACAAAGTCTATTTTCCAATGACCTTTTTTCACCTATTGCTCGCCGGGTTTACTACTTGCGGGCCAAAATAAATAATAGCAGATCTATTTTCATATAATAATAGATGATGTTCAGATTTCAAATCCAGTGGAGTGGCTGTGAGCCATGTCCTATGGTTCAGGCGCGGATCCAGGGGGGGGGGGGGGGGGGGGGCAATGCCCCGCCTCCCCCTGACACTGGACTTGGGTATATCTAGGTGCTGTTCTAAGTATAAAATACTAACATATCATAGATCAATGATCCCCACTGAACAAAGTCCTGGATCCCTGCCTGCTATGGTTGCAAGAAGATTTCTTTCCTTTACACATGCTAAAACAATTCCTATCCTCTACTGGCCATTGGTTGCTGTTCAATGACTTAGATACCATTTTAAAATAGATCAGAGTTGTATTTGTCTTAAATCCTTCAATCTTATATGAAATCTACTCCATTTTGTCTTACAGTTGTTTCAAATTCCAGAGTCAGCATTTCTTGAATGGATGACAAAGAATTTCTCAAGTTAAATTATTATTGGATTATGATGAAATATGGATTTATTTGCAGATTCGCTATATTGAAGAAAGAAGTACAATTACCAGAATTCACAAGCATAGCACAACACATTCCAATTGAAGAGTGGAAGAGGTGCCATTTTTTCAGGTATTGTATGTCAGCAATGCTTGTGGCGTTGTTACTTAATAAGTTTCGTTAGTATTTTAGTGTGCCAGATCTATATCACTTTCATTGCCAACGAGTGCTACGCGCTACGCTCGTAGCCGATCCCGTGATTTTTCCGCTTTGTAGCGAAAATGGACCTCCCACAGAGAACTCCCCTCGGGAGTTCCCGGCACTCAATTTGCGAAATTGAAATTTACTAAGTCCGCATTATCGTCTGCAATAGCCTTCGTAGGCGTTAACGGCGCGACTTTCGTTTACCGTTCATAGTACATACGTACTGCGCTGCCACTGCAGCCCGAAGTAGAACTTGGCCTGTCATCAGTGAGCGTCGATTTCCTCTGTCCTAAGCTGCATCCATGCTGTATCCACAGACAAGGGGTGTGCTGAAATTCAGAAACAGGTGTCGCAAACGTATGCGAGTGGCTTGAATGCCCGCCGTTCAAATCGCTTGGCCGGTCGAAGTTCTGCCGGACGCGCCGATCGTCGCTCGGCCCTCAGGCCTTATATCGTCGGCTGGCAACCAAAACGCACTATAAAAACTGTCACTACTCTTCGCAACCTCTTATCTCAGTATTGAATCGAAACTTAGATACGATCTCTATATTCTCTATTTCAGTAGGTATTTGTTACTTAGTGAGTTTTGGTTGTCAACCGACGATATTTACAATGGCATTATCACAAACTTCGAAAATTGTACATTTCGGGCATCTGTTTCTGCCGCACTGGTGGGCATTTTCACTTTTTGTATCACCCAATTGGCGTGAAGTTAAAAAACCTTAATTTCAGTCAGATTTGTAACTACAATTAAGCACCAAATTTCGATAATAACTCGGTTTTGGTGTTCATTTTACAAACTATAAGCCATATTATAATATAAAAACGCCGATCAAATTGAAATTCCTAAAGATATTGTACTTAATTCTCGTTACAAAGCTGACTACAATTAAGGTTTTTTAATTTCACGCTAATTGGATGACACCTTCTTTGGAGTGATAATGCCTGAAACACAATTTCAGAACATACGGCACTGGACTCACCGCGAGCTAATGAACTATCGGCTATAAACACGAACAAAAGATACGCACTCCCGTGTAAATAAAAGAGACACGGCTATACTCGCCCAGCTATCAGCTATCACCGCCGGGTTCGTGTTTATAGCCGATACTCCATAACTTAGTAGCTCGCGGTGAGACCAGTGCCTAAGGTAGGCCCGTTTTATAACTCAAGTACCTACTGTTTCAGAGCGCCAGATTTCGACATAGACCGCTTCAAAGAGGGCTGCAAATACTTCGTCGGTTACCACGACTTCACCACATTCAAGCGCTTCGACAAGCTAAAGCAACATAAGCACAACCGGCGGGAGATCAAGCACGTAGTGGTGCGGTCTGGAGCGCCGCTGGTCACCAGCTACCCGAGGGCCAGCGTGTGGGACTACTGGGATGTGGAGTTTAAGGCGAGGGCGTTTGTGCACAATCAGGTCAGAAGCATTACTGACTCAGCTGATTTTTTTAAGGGGTTCCGTCTGCCACTATCGGTCACGTGACATGTGTAAATCAACACCATAAAGTTGACAATACCACGACTTCACCACATTCAAGCGCTTCGACAGACTAAAGCAGCACAAGCACAACCGGCGGGAGATCAAGCACGTAGTGGTGCGGGCTGGCGCGCCGCTGGTCACCAGCTACCAGAGGGCCAGCGTGTGGGACTACTGGGATGTGGAGTTTAAGGCGAGGGCGTTTGTGCACAATCAGGTCAGAAGGATTACTAGCTCAGCTGATTTTTTTAAGGGGTTCCCTCTGCCACTATCGGTCACGTGACATGTGTGTGTTATCAACACCATAAAGTTGACAATACCACGACTTCACCACATTCAAGCGCTTCGACAAGCTGAAGCAGCATAAGCACAACCGGCGGGAGATCAAGCATGTAGTGGTGCGGGCTGGCGCGCCGCTGGTCACCAGCTACCAGAGGGCCAGCGTGTGGGACTACTGGGATGTGGAGTTTAAGGCGAGGGCGTTTGTGCACAATCAGGTCAGAAGGATTACTAGCTCAGCTGATTTTTTTAAGGGGTTCCCTCTGCCACTATCGGTCACGTGACATGTGTGTGTTATCAACACCATAAAGTTGACAATACCACGACTTCACCACATTCAAGCGCTTCGACAGGCTGAAGCAGCATAAGCACAACCGGCGGGAGATCAAGCATGTAGTGGTGCGGGCTGGCGCGCCGCTGGTCACGAGTTACCAGAGGGCCAGCGTGTGGGATTACTGGGATGTGGAGTTTAAGGCGAGGGCGTTTGTGCACAATCAGGTCAGAAGCATTACTGGTTCAGCTGATTTTTTAAGGGGTTTACCCTATGCCACTATCGGTCACGTGATATGTGTGTGTTATCAACACCATAAAGTTGACAATACCACGACTTCACCACATTCAAGCGCTTCGACAGGCTGAAGCAGCATAAGCACAACCGGCGGGAGATCAAGCATGTAGTGGTGCGGGCTGGCGCGCCGCTGGTCACCAGCTACCCGAGGGCCAGCGTGTGGGACTACTGGGATGTGGAGTTTAAGGCGAGGGCGTTTGTGCACAATCAGGTCAATACATGTCTATGGTGAAAGGGCAAACTATAAGCAAAGACATCATTAGAAGCCCTAAAATATATTTACACGACTTTATTTTCTTGACAATATGGTCGTGTAAATATATTTTTGGAACTTAAACTGTAGTAATATTTTTGACGTCGACTATAGGCACAGTGGCGTTCAGAATTGCATGGACAATTTATGAATGAATTCATTCATAAACTGTCCATGCAATTTTGAATTCCACTGTACTGCTGACTTAGCCGTGTGGTGACGGTAGTAAGAATACATTTGTCATCACCCCAAGTAAGGGATTGAAGTGTTACTGACCATTCGCTCATTGAAGATTGATGATGAGCAGCAGCGTCATCACAGTGGACACACCACTGTGATCACCTACCCACTTGCCCAGCGAGACGATTGTGGGCATTACCTATACCTACTAATGCATCGTAATGCATAGGTAATAGGAGAGGCCTATGTCCAACAGTAAACTGAAAAAGGCTGGTGTGATAATTAGATAAATTTTAATTGGAACTTGACATCAACGGAATCAAGAATGCATTATCGGTTTCATATTTATGTACACTCATTTATTGAAGTTTACAAAGTCTTACTATTTTAACCCTTAAATGCATGAATTTTTCTTTTCGTTCCAAAAACAAAATGTGCATACCTAATGGCGTCGCAAGCACGATAAAAATATTTAAAAAAATCTGTGGACATATTTTGGGTGGAATTTGTACTACTAATCAAAATTTCGATACATTATACATTTTTTGCAAAATCGTGCATGATAAAACATACAAATATTATTTACTTTTATATGGAAAAGTATATTAAATTCAGTAATTGTAAAATCTTTATGGTATGAATTACAAAATTCCAATAAAAAATAATATCGAACTTAGTTAAAAACCGCTAAACGCACGCAACGAAAACAAATTTCCGCCATCTTACTTATAAACACATGTAAGTTTTTTTTAACACAGTTATGCCAACAAATCAGTAATAAGTTTGAAAGTTCATTTATGTTATTTTAACTTTATGTGTTTACCATGAAAAAATTTGAAAAAAAAATTAAATTTCCTTGCAAAATTAACCTTAAGAACATAATATACGTATCTAGTTTTCAAACACCAAGTACGTTTTGGTTTTGTACGATACATCGTACGCCATGCATTTAAGGGTTGATTAATTAACTCTTAAATTCGAAAATGTTTCGCTAAAAGAAACTTTATATCGGGCTGGTAATACCTACCTCGATTGACATTTCAATTCAAAGTTTAATTGTAATGTAGGAACACTGACAAACTACCAATATTTGTTCAAATTTTACCAACGCATTTCTCACAGATTCGCCGTATGATGGGCACACTGATCAGCGTAGCGGTCGGCAAGCTCCCGCCAGAAGAAATCAAGGTGATGCTGCAAGTACCGTCGAAACACTCCTGGCACAACTTCATACAGAACTGCCCCCCGCAGGGACTCTACCTCTGCAACGTCGATTACGACCCGGAGGACCTGGTCTATAAGGAAAACTCTGATGGTCAGGTTGAAGATAGTGAGAGTGAGGAAGATTGAACTTGATAACTGAACAATAAAGAATACTTCAATTTCGGCATTTACGTGTAGGTCTATGCCTAAGGTTGATATCGGCAAGAACGTTTTCACATTAAACGAGGATTTTAGTTGTAGTTAGAGCTACATTCAACTGGTATTCGGTAAATTAGGCTGGCAGATTTCATTTCTTAAAATCTTGATAACTAACTAACAAACAAAATTGTCTGTCATTGACAAATAATACAGCCACTTAAAAAGTTAAAGTCACGTTTTGAAGATATGAACATCTTTAAATAAAAACACAAAAACTAATACAAATTAATGGTGTCAACAAATAAACAAACACTTTTTTTTTCAACGAGTACCGGTAATAGAGAAAATGAGTTTTTTAAGTCAGTTGCAGAAACAAAAGAATAAACTAAAGGAGCAACAAACAGTAGTGACTAACGCAGCCGGACAGAGGTATATAGAGCGGCATGGAGAGAAGACGGAACTGTGTTCGAGCTACGGCTTTGTAGTGGACACTAAACCTGACAATATCCCCGTCTTAGTGGTGGACACGTTGTATATAGGATCGCAAGATTGTGCCGGTGATGATATCTTGCTAAAATACAACATTAAAAATGTGCTTAGCATTGGTGTTAACGCTGAAGTGAATGTTAGACATAAGTTTGTACAGTGTTTAGATTTACCAGATACTGACATAAAAGAAATGCTAGGCGAATCCCTACCCTTTATCCACGAGTCAATGTGTCAAGGTGAGAATGTCTTGGTACATTGCAACGCTGGCGTTTCTCGGACGTCGACTGCGGCAATCGCGTATCTCATGCAGTACAAAGGAATGGAATTTGATGAAGCGTATAAGTTGGTGAAGGAAAAGCGACCGGCCATACAGCCAAATGCTGGATTTAAGAAGCAGTTGAGTACAATGAAACCAGGGCAAGTCATCTAACTACCATCCAATAGTATGCCAATGTTAAGAGCGCTAATAAAAGCCTCATTGAAGATATTAAGGTCCCGTATTCACGAAACATAGAGATCGGATTTTCGGAAAGTCCCAAGGTACTATCAACAACACACCTGTGAACACAGGCAAAATGCCAAAAATAATATGTATATTTTATTTCTGGCACTTTGTCTGTATTCACAGCGGTGTTGTCGATTGTACTAATGTACAGTCGAGGAATTTAATTTCCTACCCATTTCGTACCTTGTCACAGTGACAATCAATATGAAAGCTGCTAGGACTGTCATATTATAGCTACTATGACAAGGTACGAAATGGGTAGGAAATTAAATTCCTCGACCGTACCTACATAGTTGTTGCAATCCAATTTGAATCTTTCTTGAATCAATTAAAGTAGAATTTAATTTTTGAAACAAACTTAAATCTTAACAATTTACCCTGTATATGGGTGGAAAAATCGAATGCCACATGGATGGCAACTACATTCAATATTATAAATAGCACATTTTGTGTAACCAACCACACCAAAGAGTAGTTGTCGTTGAGATTGCCAATTCCGTTATGTGCACAATTTCAGGAATTGAATGATCGCCAAATAAAAAATCGACCGATTTCTCCAAGATCCCATCATCACTTCATCAGACCCCAACTTGGTATGTACCAAGGGTACCATCTTGGGGTTATACCCGTTCCGACCGTACCTGAAATCCGTCGAGTTGATGACCACCTTCTTTTCTGAAGTCTGTTAAAAATCAATCAAAAGTACATATTATGTTTACACCCATCTTTTGTCAATTTGCACATGTGGGTATTGGAAATCTCAACGATGTAGTATTAATTATTAACATAAACAATGTGTTACTTAACTGATTTGAGTAGGTACCTAGTAATCTAAGTAGATAAGAATTAGATAAATTTTGATAAATCTAATGTCAATATCATAAAATATAGGTTAAATTTCCGAAAATACGTAATATTGCAAGAAGCTGTAAAATCTAATTCAAGATTAAAATGTATTTTGGAGAAAATGTTGGTGGTTATAATATAATAGAGGCTTGTTGTATTTGAGACTTGTCATGATCGTGCCGTATACGAATTACCTATTAATAGTTTGTGATAAGTGAGAAATAAAATGAAATTTTATAAACAGAACTATTTATTGACTAAGAATAAGTACAAGGGCCTTTCAATATTTTAAAGCAAATGCTGCTCTGGAGAACAATTCTCATCGAATACATTAAATACGAGGAATAAGATACATTGTATTATTTCAAGTTCATAAGACAAATAGCACCAAAGTCTGAAACTAAACTTAAACTTAATCAACATGTATAAAATTGTATAAATATCTTTCTGTACAAACGCTGCCGCGAGTGAAAACAACCTTACATGTTAACTAAACAAAACTTTTGTACTGATGATTTTGATTTCTGCATATTTGAGTATAACTTAGGCTTTATATTGGCTATGTCAATATTGTCAATGTGGCACCACTCTGGTAGTGTCAGACAGATATCTGTCAAGCAGGGATCAGAACCGGTGTTTTAGAAAAACCTCGATATAGCTCATGTTTTATGCTCTTTATGTAGTATTCAACAATTCATGTAATTATTAACATCTTATTTTTCAATTACTCCATTAACAAAAAAATTATAAACCGAAGAACGAAAAAGAACGGAATTAGAACCGTTCTTTTGTATAGAGTAAAAACCGTTATCTGATCCCTGCTGTCAAGTACAAACAATACTGTATTTTGCTACGCTATGTGTTGCTTTTATATTCAGTTACGCCAGAACTCACTTAACCATTTCGATATTAAATCCACTTTTGAGCGTCATTTTTTCAGTGCCTACAAAGTGAAGCTTTAATTTCAAGACGGTATGACCACCGCGTGAGCACGTCTGCCTAAGGGTGTGGCTCCACTGACGCGGAGCAGAGCGGAGCTGTGTGAGCTTGGCCAATGAGACCACATCACAGTGTTTCGAATTCGAATTTGAAGAATGTAATTGATCAATTTTGCACAGCTCCGCTCCGCTTCGCGTCTGTGGAGCCGCACCCTAAAGCAAAAAGACTGCCTAAGGCATTATTTTAACGACTAATTACAGTTAAGAGAAATAACTCAAGAATCAGTTACAAATTCGCGGAAAATTTCTTGCAAACTAGAAAAATAATCGCCCGAAAAAGTCCATTTTGTATCAAAATCGTGCTGACAACTAAATCTTTTGGAACTCGAAATTAAAAAGTCTGCAAGGTCAACACCACCCACGTAGCTTATCATTATATATGCCAGTATGTTAGTTATTTATTATTGTAGCACTAAATACTTATTATAAAAATCTTCAAAATTAACAGACAACCTGAACTCGTTCATAATAAAATAATGGCATCAACAGTACAAAAGTAATAAAATTAAATTGTACAGACAAACAGGTGAGCAAATTATAAGTTAGTTGTAATTATGTCAAGCTTTAACTTGAACCGACAAACTATTATCAAATAATTATAATTGTAAATGGACGTCACAATTTCTACAGCTACGCTAACCTACAGGGCAGGCAACAAAACTATAAATTTGCTGAATGGATTTATTTATTTCAGAATGCTAAGTTAAAACGCATGTTCATTCACGTTTCACAATAATGTCATTATTGGAGCGTCTCATTCACTTTCATGGTCACATCTTCTAAGAGTTGGTTGAAGGCTTTATGGTGAATTTCGGTTATTTGGTATACGAGTATGTCCCGTACATAACTAGACACGAAGTTAAAATAATCAGCCATTATCGCGAAAAGTGTGACCACGAAAATGACCCGGAACAAACGCCCAATTATTTGTGACCCAACACAAAAACTATCACTCAGGCGTTGCAAAACGAAATTTCAACTTTATGCGTGTGTGTGTGGTCTATATTGCTTCTTGAACCGTGACTTATATTAAATCGGGTCTTTGGAGATGAACCTGCTCGAAATTTTTATTTGATTTGAAATGTGGTCCATTAAATTCGAATTCAGAGCATCGCTAACACAGCGTTTGTTAAATACAAAGGCGTCGCATCTCAAAATTAGTTACTATTGCGTATAAAACTCTAGCGTGCACATTTAATTCTAAAAACAAAAGCAACTGATTTTGGAATGGGGCACTTTTGTATTTATTTTTAACAGACGACAGTTAACTGAACATTCTTGAACTTTATGCATATTGTAATAAGGATCTTGAGTGGTCATCTGTACACCCATAATTATAGTTTTATCGCCTGCTAGCTACTCTAACAGTGGAAGCACCTAAGTAAGATAACAATCAAATAAACAATTTGGTTACATGAACACTCGATATTTGGTGATGATCGCCGCGCCCATCGGCGCTAGAGTTATTCAGAACATTACTACCACTTGAAAACCTCAGAAAGTCCCATTGGGTCCATGTGATCAAAACGTATCAGTTTTAACATTGCGTATTTCATATATTATCAATTTAACCTTTCGTATGCTACTGTCAAAAAAAAATAATGCATGACCTCGAAATTTATAAATTAAGGTCCAAACGGGTTAGGACGGATACGGGACAAGGCATACGAAGGGTTAAACATGTTAAGTATCTCTTTTCTGTTAACTCATGGCGGTAAAATTACAACATCAGTTTGCAACAAAGAAGCATAAGCTTTAAGGATGGATCTGGGTTTTTTTTTTATCAATGTCCTCTTGCACAATCTAGAGTTAGCTAAGTAACACTGGGTTAATAGGTTAAGTCCATACATTATTGTCACTACTATTCGTTTAACCTAGTGTTAGCAGCCTAATCCTAGATTGTGCATGTGGACTACGTTTTGTAATATCCGGAAGATATCCTGTCAGTAAATCCTGACATCTTTCAATTCAATAGATTTTCTAACCTAAAAAGACGTGCATGTATCAGAATTTACATCTTAACTGTCGAGGATTTTAACCCTTTATTATATTCGAAGCCATATATGGCCATTTTTATGTTGAACTCTATTGACTGATGTTATGGTTCAAATTTGAAATGTGTTTTTGTCTGTCTTGTGCATTAAATTCATTAAAAGGTTAAAAGAGTGGTAAGGGCAAACATAAACACCGGAGAGAAACAGAATACACTTCATAGTTTACAACTACATAGAGGGGCTTTCTTAAGTTTTAAACTTACGCTACTATTAGATTTGTACAGAAATCTACACCTACGTCACCCCACAGCGGTTGTGCTCTCAAATGCGATTGGCAAGTCAAAAAACTGGGAAATATAGCATCCAAAACTAACTAACGTAATAATAATGTCATTTCGTACAACCATTAAAATAATTTGAGACCACAATAATTATTAAATAATTATCAAGACTGTCAAACAGGACGGGAATGTCAATTTTGAATCACAAACGTTTGGTCTCCAACAATATAAACAAGTAGACGTATGACCAGCAATCAGTCTTAGAGCTTTTTACAAAATCTCATTGTCAATCGTTAAGAATACATTATTTATTTATATACTAAAAGCATTATACATATACCGCAATAAGCATACGACAATAAGCGACTAAACTGACTATAAAACAAATAATGCATATATATAAATTAAAAAAAATTATACATGATAATAAATTCATTGTACTTTAAGCTCGAACGGCATCCTACGCTAACCTACAATATATATAAGGCACTCGCAAGTTAATAGCTTTATAATATAATAAGTACATCAAAATGTCCTAATCTATTACGCAATACGGGTCATAATGTAATGAAGCATCTTACGATATTAAGATATAATGCGTCTGATGCGCTGTCATAAGTTTACATTTAAGTATAGATATGTAGTGAGCATTAATTTTGCTTTAAATACACAATAATCTGCATCAAGACTCTTGTTATACCTATATTAAGTATTTGGCGAAGAAAAGGTTTGCCATAGATAATAATTACAAATATAAGTATTCTTCAAATACATTTTGCGCAAGATTCCTCTTATACTAATTGGCAACGGATTGAAACATTCAATAATATTCAAGACATTTGATATGACACCTAAAAGCCTATAAAATACAATATGCATCTTTCTCATTGTCACAATATACATATAAAATTGTAGATAATACAGAAATACGACTATAAAAACACTACAGTGCTACCAAATGCAAGTAATTTCAAATCCTGTTGACCGCATACACGTTATACTAGGCTTTACGAGTATATTACATATGAGATCTATTTCATTAATGCAGTCAACATTTTGGCAGTACTTATTCGCTGTAACATGATCATTTCCGCTTTCATTTGAAAGCAGTCGAGAAGGAAGACAAAAAACACAATACTTTTTTAATAATATTGCGAAAATATTGTTACAAAGTTATTAGTTTCATCAAGACTTACTCGAGCACATCCATTTGAAAAGTTTTGCGGTCAACTGTCGTAGTCAACCCTGCAGAAAACGCTAGCCAGCAATTTGATCTGAAAAAGCGTAGACATTGGCAAAATTAGTTCGAGTATGCTCATAAATTTGGTGGTTTGGTTTGGCGTTTATTTGCGTAAAATTGCCAGTCTCAATTGATGTGAGTATTCAAATATTATTAAAAGTGGCAAATTACCACCTCATTAAAAGTGAAAAATATCAAGGCATTTCAATAGATAAAATCTGAGTCAATAGAAAAAGAAAAAAAGGTAAACAAATATGGCGGACCGGCAATCGCATTTGTTGTCTATGAAAATAGTGATGAAACCGATGGGAATAGTATTAACTTTAATCGACCAAATATAACCTTCGCGAAATAATTACGAACTCAATATAAATAAGTATTAGGTAATAGTGTGGGAACAATTTTTTATGACAAAAAACCATTAATCCTACTAACAATTTTTAATCGGAGTGACTGTCACTATCACTACTCTCCTCCGAAGTGTCATCATCAGTGACTGTGATGATGAAAGCTTTTGTTACAGCCGCATTGTCAATAACAGTGTCGGAAATTCCGTCAATCACATTTCTCACTATTTTTTACAACTTTGCTAACAACATCTATCGACACTTCCATAATCGCTGCCGTTGTTTTATACAAATCCATTTTGTATGGGTAAGTAGGTGAGGTTCTTTCTAAATGTCTGTAGACATTTAAAAGAATCCTTTTCATATCTTCCGTTCGTTGTTTTTTACAATCTTAGCTATTTTTGGTGGCTTTAATCCCTATGGTCCAGGTTCACTCATTGTAATCTAAACTAAAGTTAGATAAAGAGACAGACATTTACTTTTCACTTGTCTACACTTTTGAGTTTAATTTAATAGTACATTGTGCATCAAGGGAGGTAAGTACGGAATTACTAACGAGAGTGTTAGAAGCCCGACGCCATTAGGCGGAGGGCTTTTATGACTCGAGTTAGTATTCCGCTTACCGACCGTGATGCATACAATGTTTTTCATCACACTTGCCAACCAAAAAATAAGTTTTAAGACATAATATTATTAAATGACGTACTGACATTTCTATTACTCCCTAGGGAATTTCACTTTTCTATTACTCCCGCTACGCGCGCAAGCAATGGCGCGCTTAGACAGCAAGTGTGATGAGAAAGAAGTTACCTTTATAACAAACCTTTTGAAGACGAAATGAGGCCCGTAAATAGCTAAGTCAAGTTGCGTTATTCTGTAGCAAAAGTGTAACGAAATCACAATGTTTATCTTAGTCCATATATAAAATAGCCAAGTCGTAGTTTAACCAGTCACAAAAATTCAATCAAATTACAATTATCGGAGTCCAAATATAAAAGCTAAGCCGTAATAAAGTAAATATCAGAAGAATATAATAATACACAAAACCCGTAATAACACGAAAAAGTAGCATTTTTTTTAAATACCCGTTTTTAGTTTTTCTCAATTTACCGCCACTTCTGGCAGTCATGGTTAAGCCGCATACTCACTTACTCACGTATCCGATATTAAACTCCGCCACGAAGTCCGCGAATTATTCCGCGAATGCTTAACGTTGTAGGTACCGGTACACATCAATAGTTTCCCAAATGACTCACGAACAATCATTTTTGTATATTGTTGGGTATAATATCAAAGAAAAAAAAAAGAAAATCGCGTGTCTAAAACAATCGATCGAATAAAACCGAATCGATAACGGAATAAAACTGTTTAATGTCCCATCTACAAATGTTAGTTTTTTCATAGACAAGATAAATTACGATGAGTAAAAAATCTCGACTAGCCCTTGACATATATCGTAAAACACGTCCGAAGATTTCTTTGTACTTAATTATTAATAAATATCAGATATTTTAACTAAAAATGTATGTGAACGCAAGGTTTAAGGTTCTAAGTTGTGGATAGTATTGTGATGATTTCATAATATAAAATAACAAACTTCAGTTCTAATGTAAGAAAACATTGTGTACACGAGTCTTAATAGATTTGCTGTCTTTGAATATTAATTTACCATCGTGTAAAGTAGTCTTTATAATTAAAAAAAAAAATAGGAATAAAGCAATTGGATGACGTAGGTACTGGTTTAAAACGAAAAAAAGAAGAAAGCGTAGATGAAGAATTCGAAAAGCACGAGACGGATCGCTGAAAATTATATCTGTACTAATTTAACAAGGATATTAAATAAAAGTGTAAAATACTGTATAACTGGATTTGAATTTATCAAAAATCGGAAGTGGGAATAATCTACGAGCCAATAACTCCAATAAGGTAAAATTTATATGATTTGTTCTAGATTTTTTGTGCATATGAATTGCATACTATTACACATATGTATATAGGTACATATACTTTTTATTTATGTACTTAATTTAAAGAGTACCTACATTACAGTACTTAAAATTTATTTACACATAATGATTATTTAACTACAGAAAAACAAACATACGATTTGTTTAGTGTAAAAATCATGAAGCATTTTCTAAGTTTTTAGTAACGAACGACCGATCTGTTCTGTTGTGATTTTTCGTTGCCTAGCAACGGCTGTGCGCCGTGCGCGCCCAGATTCCGCGCTCGCGGACCCAGGCGTTCTGAATACGAGTTAAACCAGCCATTTTATTTTTGCTTGTATGAGGAAATATACAAATCGTCAATTATTTAAGTATAATAACAGTAATATTTTGTTGTACGGCTTTATTTTATAATTCATTCATCGTTACATAGAAACAAAAATCAACCATTGACAATTTTTTATCAATTTCGAAAAATCCTATTATTAAATAAATTAAGATTTTAATATTTATTTTAGTTTTTTGACACACGTTATTTATGGATAAAGCTAGACTAGATCATACAAAAAAAATATTATATTGTGACGCTTTATTTTTTTTAAATACATATTTACTTACCGATGCCAAGTTGGTAATGAAAACTTCCTGTGCACAGGATTTCTGGTCCGGTAATCTTAGAATAATAATTGAAAAAGATGATTCGCCATTATGAAATTAGTGTTTGAAAAATAAACTTTATCTTTCTTGAACCTAATAGGTGAGAAGTGGCGGTCTACCAAAACGCCACATATTTTCATGGGTTTTCACTAGTACCTAAACATAAAATAAAATAAAAAAATGTTTTTAATGAAATATTTAACGTTTCACATTACTTTGTTTTGTAAAATTACAAAAAGATAGGTATAGGTCGTTCATTAAGGTATTTTGTGAGTACTACTAGCCTTGATCTTTGAGAATAAACAAAATCGAAATTTTATAAATTTTACTACTCGGAATTAAATCAGAGATAGTTCCGGTCAAAGCCTGCATATTACGCTTCAAATTGTTTTCCACCCTTTGATGTTGCTTATATTTCAAGAAAATCTATCGATAATCATGTTGACATTATGTCCTTACAAATCTATTCTTTACCATTTGGCATGTGTGGCATGGCAAATTGCATCGCAGGTTGGCGCTCAAATGTCTAAAACATTTTAAAGTCGAATCCAAGTAATTCTATTTTAACACCAAAGTCTTTTAAAATAAGTCAACAATGTTCTAACTTAACACTCCCCGCCACTTGCCTAAGGATCTAAGTTGCTTCTATAATTAGTTAGTTCTATAATTAGTATATAGAGTTAGTTTTAATAATATTCCATAATAATGTTACCTGTTGCTATTGAAGTTATGTAACTTAATATTATAATGAATATTATAATGATGAGTATTATAAATTATTCAGATTTTATTATAACGAGTATATAACTGAATTAAGCATGATTATTCATTTGACTGTTGGGAAGGTTACGAATAATAAATTATAATATTGATTTGATTGGTCATCATCTTCGTCTATCATAAATGAAATATAATTTAGTACCTATTATGATAAGTTTCATTTTCGGTGCTCTTGTTAAATAATTATCTTTATATTAATATGATATAAGTAAAATGTGACACCTATTTTTTTAGTAGTTGAAATATGAATACATTTTAATGCACATTTCATTATAAAGTGTGTAAAATTATTAAATAAATAACACGATGCTACGAGCCTAGGGCCATGTGTGTCCTCAGGGGGTTCATGTAATGTCTGATTGGAGCTATGTATGTTCCAAAGTAGTATCAGGCCAAGTGTGTCTGATTGGAGCTATGTATGTTCCAAAGTAGTAATTATCAGGCCAAGTGTGTCTGATTGGAGCTATGTATGTTCCAAAGTAGTATCAAGCCAAGTGTGTCTGATTGGAGCTATGTATGTTCCAAGGTAGTATCAGGCCAAGTGTGTCTGATTGGAGCTATGTATGTTCCAAAGTAGGATCAGGCCAAGTGTGTCTGATTGGAGCTATGTATGTTCCAAGGTAGGATCAGGCCAAGTGTGTCTGATTGGAGCTATGTATGTTCCAAGGTAGGATCAGGCCAAGTGTGTCTGATTGGAGCTATGTATGTTCCAAGGTAGGATCAGGCCAAGTGTGTCTGATTGGAGCTATGTATGTTCCATGAGATTTTCAGGCCAAGTGTGTCTGGACAGAGCTATGTATGCTCTTTAGCTAAATCAGGCCAAGTGTGTCTGAGTGGGGCTATGTATGTTCCATGAGATTTTCAGGCCAAGTGTGTCTGGACAGAGATATGTAGGTATGTTTCTTAGCTTTATCAGGCCAAATGTGTCTGAGTGGAGCTATATTGTTCCTGAACTTTAAAGAACTACGTTCCTTAAAAAAATAAAAATGGGGTTATGTAGTGTTCATAATAGAGTGAGCCTTGTTGACTCATGAGAGCCTGAATAATATTGTCGATGTTTCGAGGATATATCAGAAATAATTCGAGGATATTTCGGTTTAAAAATTACCTAAGGTTAATTTGCACCTTATTAATTATTTTCGTTTATTTTCCGGGATTATGGACTGCGATGCGGATAATGTTAAACAAGAGAGACAGAGCCGAAAACGAAAGCTACATGCCGATGCCGGGCCACCATCGTCTCAAAGCCAAACGCGGCCGCAGCGCCGCGAGAAGGAACACTACGGCATGAGTAGAAAGAGGAATCGGTACAGCGTCAGCAGAGTTGTAAAGAACCACAGCCAGAGCTATTCAATCTACCCATTGCAAACGAGTAAACGGTTACCGGATTCTAGTTAAATGGGAAGATTCAAATCCATAATGGAGAACAGAATAACAAAGGAGAGGTTGATAGCGTGTGTGAAATGATATGAGTGTATCTAAGAGCCAACCCATAGAGATTGTATCAAAACGATTATTTGGACACTCTTGAATTGATGTAGGTAAATTATTATGTATTCGGGTAAATTATAATGTAATCTCCATTCGTTTTACTGTTACGCGATGCCATGATAATATTGTAAGTTTTCGCCTCATTCACAGGATTTAAAAATATTGTACAGAGGTTCACTGGAGGCTCAGTGCTGTTTTGTGACCGAAAATGTAAAATAGTTTGTCTCCACATCATTCTTTGTTATTAAGTTTGAGATATATTATATTATTGTGTAATGTCTTTACAAAACTTATGAGGGTACTAAAATCATAATTACCTTAAAGTTCTTTAACCCTTTGAACGCCAAGAACCACAAAAGTAGCCGTGTGTTGTGTGGCGTGTATATTAATCTTGATGCGAGATGAGAGGCGTTTAAAAGGTTAAAAACATATTTAATGTTATACTTGTAATTAACCTTCTCGAATTATATCTTCTGATCTACTTCCAAATATTTCAATACCTCATATCGCATTATTCGAATACTGAAATCAGCCGAATATTCGAATTGGAAGCCCTAATCTGATCAAGAGATTTTATTCACTACAGCTACTTTCGAGACATTTTGTAATCTCGTATAAAATGCGCAGGTACTGTTGCAGTCTCATATCATGCCTCGAGAGCAAATGGTTATTAAAAAGTAAATTATCAACCGAATGTGATGATAGATTTTGTAATAATTTATTATTCAAAATAAGTTGATGTTGTACGTTAGTCTACAAAAAAAACCCATATTGATTAGTCTGATTCCTGTCCGAATTTTTGTCGTAGAATTTTACTTTAAGTTAAGTATTTTACTTTAAGTTATTGTACCTACACTTGTTATAATATCTAAGAAAATATTAGGTGGTCTGTACGAATCCTATGTTCACGTATGCACCAGGAGTTGCACTTGTACGGATGGCCGAATGTGATGATTTCATAATATAAAATAACAAACTTCAGTTCTAATGTAACAAAACATTGTGTACACGAGTCTTAATATATTTTGCTGTCTTTGAATATTAATTTGCCATCGTGTAAAGTAGACATTATAATAAAAAAAAAATAGGAATAAAGCAATTGGATGACGTAGGTACTGGTTTAAAACGAAAAAAAGAAGAAAGCGTAGATGAAGAATTCGAAAAGCACGAGACGGATCGCTGAAAATTATATCTGTACTAATTTAACAAGGATATTAAATAAAAGTGTAAAATACTGTATAACTGGATTTGAATTTATCAAAGTATCAAGATTGTGTTTGGAAAGTATGTGGTTACGAAGTAATTCAGGTTTGCAGGTTTGTTTACCTTTTTTTTCTTTTTCTATTGACTCTGATTTTACAGAAAATAACAGTTCTGCACATACAAACCCCAAAATCTGTTTTGAGAATGATTTTGAGAATGATGAGTGGTTAATGATCAGTAAAGATATCCGATGGTGTTGATCTTGGCGTCCTACGAAGTGATGATGATGACTGATTGTGATGTATAGAACATACGTACCGTCAGGCCCCTTGCAGGCAGACTATTCGCCTTAGGAGGCTAAGGCTTCTCTTGTGATGTAGCTACAGCGATGCTGAGGCACTGCGCCCATTCTTCGGCATCCCCTACTGTCTTGAGGATGAGACTCTGATGGCTACATACGAGACTGTTCGCCTTAGCAGGCTGGTGCCTCGCTTGTGATGTAGCTACAGCGATGCTCAAACATTGCGCCTACTACTCGTCACCCTCTACCGATTTGAGGATGAGGGTATGATGGCTACATACCGGGTCAGAAGCTCTTGAGGGTCAGGCCCCTTGCAGGCAGACTGTTCGCCTTAGCAGGCTGGTGTCTCGCTTGTGATGTAGCCACAGCGATGCTGTGACACTGCGCCTTTACTCGTCACCTCTACTGTCTTGAGGATGAGACTCTGATGGCTACATACCGGGTCAGAAGCTCTTGAGGGTCAGGCCCCTTGCAGGCAGACTGTTGGCTTTAGCGGGCTGTTATCTCGCTTGTGATGTAGCTACAGCGATGCTGAGGCACTGCGCCTTTACTCGTCACCCCTACTGTCTTGAGGATGAGACTCTGATGGCTACATACCGGGTCAGAAGCTCTTGAGAGTCAGGCCCCTTGCAGGCAGACTGTTCGCCTTAGCAGGCTGGTGCCTCGCTTGTGATGTAGCCACAGCGATGCTGATTCACTGCGCTCATTGCTCGTCACCCCCTATAGTCTTGAAAATGAGACTCTGATGGCTACATACCGGGTCAGAAGCTCTTGAGGGTCAGGCCCCTTGCAGGCAGACTGTTCGCCTTAGCTGGCTGGTGTCTCGCTTGTGATGTAGCCACAGCGATGCTGTGACACTGCGCCTTTACTCGTCACCTCTACTGTCTTGAGGATGAGACTCTGATGGCTACATACCGGGTCAGAAGCTCTTGAGGGTCAGGCCCCTTGCAGGCAGACTGTTGGCTTTAGCGGGCTGTTATCTCGCTTGTGATGTAGCTACAGCGATGCTGAGGCACTGCGCCTTTACTCGTCACCCCTACTGTCTTGAGGATGAGACTCTGATGGCTACATACCGGGTCAGAAGCTCTTGAGAGTCAGGCCCCTTGCAGGCAGACTGTTCGCCTTAGCAGGCTGGTGCCTCGCTTGTGATGTAGCCACAGCGATGCTGATTCACTGCGCTCATTGCTCGTCACCCCCTATAGTCTTGAAAATGAGACTCTGATGGCTACATACCGGGTCAGAAGCTCTTGAGGGTCAGGCCCCTTGCAGGCAGACTATTTGCCTTAGGAGGCTGTTGTCTCGCTTGTGATGTAGCTATAGCGATGCTGAGGCACTGCGCCCATTGCTCGTCACCCCCTATTGTCTTGAAAATGAGGGTCTGATGGCTACATACCGGGTCAGAAGCTCTTGAGGGTCAGTCCCCTTGCAGGCAGACTGTTCGCCTTAGCAGGCTGGTGTCTCGCTTGTGATGTAGCCACAGCGATGCTCAAACACTGCGCCCACTCTTCAGCGTCCCCCGCAGCTGGTTTGAGGATCAGGGTCTGGTCGCCGGTGAAGATTTCGAAGGCTTTGGGGATGTTCCGGGCGCCGCGGGACACTTTCACTGAGCGGATTTGGTTGATGTCTATGCTTTCGCCGCCGCTCTGTAAACGAATGAGGAAATTTAGGAAAGTAACCTGACCACAACTGAAGTCCAGACCTCAAGATACCTTTTTAAAAAAGGTAAAGGATAGGGCGTATCGTGAAATCTCAATTTCAACAATGAATAGCAAATGCATACTTTTTAGTAATCGAATATCCCCTTGGTTTTGAACTCGCTTCTATTTCATTATTCCTTTTATAACTGGGGGCCTGACTCCACTTTAGTTTCAGCTACCATCTCTAACTGAGGCCCCAGATAGTATTCCAGGGTGTTTAAAAGGTTATTGACAAAAACTCACCGCTCCCTTGCAACTTAGATGTGCCCCGGACAGCGTAAAGTACCTAGTGCGCCATCGCCGAAACAGTCTCCACCGCCCCTTTTTCTCTTTCAACGTGCCCTCTATAACCGGAGCCCCGGGTTGTAGGAACCCTGGGGCCCTCTCCGAGTGTGTACAGAAGACAGCCCCAAGGAAGTCTCTAATGACCTTCAGTTTCACTGAAGCCCCAGATAGTAACCCAAGGTTTTTAAAAGGCAGTTAATGACTAAAACTCACCGCTCCCTTGCAACTTAGATGTGCC
>JALPQI010020711.1:0-33246 GCA_025490895.1 Thaumatotibia leucotreta | reverse complement strand
ATTGAAAACTGAATTTCTTATATAATTTAAGTGTCGCTTTCGGTTTTTTTTTTGTGTAATTTTACTTCATCCATAAAGTTTTGACAAAGTACCAAAATAAATATGAAAAATATTATTTGAAATTATTGAAGGATTTTATTTCTAAATACTTAACGCTTATTTTAGCTGTTGAACGAAATACTAATGCTTACACCAGTGTTATTTCCAAAGTCACATTTGCCATTAGAATTGAAAATAAAATGTGTAAACGATTTTTGCAAAAGCGAACTCATGGTAAAGGTCTTCCTTTGCCGAGAGCGGTAATGTTCGAATTAACGCGCTAAAAACAAGGATATCCTGTCACTTAGAATGGTTGGATAAATTGCCAGTAACAGGATCTATTTATACCAAGTGGTTATGTTTACCTGAAGTCGTGCGTCATTTGCGATTTTTTGTGTGACTAATTGTGTGGTGACGGCAGGAAGAATACATTACCCCAACTCTTCCCGTGGGTGTCGTAAGTAGTCGGCTAAAGGCCCGGCCACGACATTGGTTTAAGGCGACCGGCTTAGCGGAAAACCATACGTGCGAGAGAGATTACCCATATCGGCATCCGGCTCCAACTCATGGATTCGCTCGCCGCCGATCGTCTTAAGGTGCGTTTAAACCAAAAGAGCATTCACTGTTCTAGCGCCCGTTCTACGAAATCAACCAATCACGTTTTGCGTACCGATCGAATTTCGTAAAGTGGGAGGTTAGAACAGCGAATGCCAGTGGCGTGCACAGGGTTTTTAGTTAGGGTAGGCAATTAGAGCACCTCTGCGAATACCAGCCAAACGTCGTGGGTAGGGGCGTTTGTCCTCCCATGGCGAGCTGCGGGGTAGGGGCGTTTGTCCTCCCGCAGCCAAGAGGGTGGGACCGAAGCACCGTGTGACGGTGGCGGTCTCTGCTTCCTGGGGGCTTGGGGAAGTGGTGAGGGTAAGGCATGCTGGTTATGCTACAGTGTGTCTTTCGGTGAGGGTTCGCCCTAGGGCGAAAGTGCCGGTGGAGTCGTGGTGACATGTTCGCGATCCCATGGCTTCACCACTACGGCACAGGGGTTGGCAGCATCCCAGAGGTTTAGTGGGTAGGCTAGTCTTTAGTGGACTAGAGAGCCCCACATAACCAATGCGTAATATTCGGCTCTCACCCCCGGGGGCCTTATGTTACGTAGTGGTATGCAATTCAATGCATTCCTCTAGGTAATAAAAAAAAAAAAAAAAAAGGCAATTAGAGCAACAAACAATATTGACCATCGCATTGCAAACTCACAAGTGGATAGACTTGAGTAAAGTAAAAGAGTCTAGGTATAGCTTGCGACAATAACTAAGTCTTATATCTCGACCGCCGACTTTTGTTAACGTCCTAATGCTTTTCAAATCGCTCATGTTTTCTAAAGAAGAGTGAAAGGTTTTTATATATGCGTAGCATTAATCATCGGTGAATTCGAAATATAAGTACAATACTTAACGAGTGAAATAGCTAAAATACAATGTTCATTCATTAATGTTATAAGTACAATTTCCGAGTTTATAATCGAGAAATCGATAAACGAGAATACATCGACTTTTGAAATAATTACACGTACCTGTGCTAACTTCTTTCGTTTTATTGTTAACTTGCTAAATCCGCCGAAAATCAACTTCGTAGACACAATTAATTTTCATAGCATAATTCAGTCACGCACAGTCACAAGTCACAACACTTACATGAAAATAAACGTAAAAAAGTCGTTCAGAACCGAACTGTATTAATATAACAATGAATGAGTTTTGTTTTGATAGATTTTCTACTGATTAACCTCAAACCTGTGTCGCAAAAATCAAAACCGACTGTTTGTAAACAAATAAACCTGACAGAATGTAATGCCTCTCACTTCAAGTAAAAATCGCAACGTAGGAGAGTTCTTAAAATGAGTCGTATTACATCTCGAGGCTCGGTTAGTCAGAGAGAGACCGACATTGGCCGTCCCTCTCGCACGTATGGTGCTTAGGCGCAACCTATTATTTTGATTGTGTGCGTATATTTTCTTTCTTCGTGTGCACTGGGCAAAAATATGTATATAGTTCTCGGACATGTCTACACAAACGCACTGTGTGAGTGTGTGTGTTTTTGTAGGCTCCGATCGCCGTTGCCTTACCCCAGATGGGGCTTGGGCAGCCGCGCGCTAGGCTAGCTAGCGCGCGCGCAAATTTAAATCGCCGCAAGCTCCGTTAATATAAATATTTATGTGAATTTCTTTCAGAAAACATGACAAATTATTATAATGAAGACGAAAATGTATAATAATACTTTTTCGTCTACATATTATGTAGATGCTGTTCTGCTAGGGTAGGCAGTGCCTATTTGCCTATATGGAGTGCACGCCACTGGCGAATGCTCTTTTAGTTTGAACGCACCTTTAGACCAATGTCGTGGCCGGGGCTTACGGTATTGAAATAATGACTATTTATTTATCGAAAATTGGTGATGAGCGGCATAAATCATAGTGGACACACTACTGCGATCGCCAACCAGCTTACCCAGCGTGGCGATTATGGGAATTTACATCCTAATGCGTTCATAAGAATAGGCTAAGAAGAGGCCGTTGTCCAGCAGGCGACTGGTATAGGCTGACAGTGGCGTGCACTCCATATAGGCAAATAGGCACTGCCTACCCTAGCAGAACAGCATCTACATAATATGTAGACGAAAAAGTATATTATACATTTTCGTCTTCATTATAATAATTTGTCATGTTTTCTGAAAGAAATTCACATAAGTATTTATATTAACGGAGCTTGCGGCGATTTAAATTTGCGCGCGCGCTAGCTAGCCTAGCGCGCGGCTGCCCAAGCCCCATCTGGGGTAAGGCAACGGCGATCGGAGCCTACAAAAACACACACACACACACAGTGCGTTTGTGTAGACATGTCCGAGAACTATATACATATTTTTGCCCAGTGCACACGAAGATAGAAAATATACGCACACAATCAAAATAATAGGCTGCGCCTAGGCACCATACGTGCGAGAGGGACGGCCAATGTCGGTCTCTCTCTGACTAACCGAGCCTCGAGATGTAATACGACTCATTTTAAGAACTCTCCTACGTTGCGATTTTTACTTGAAGTGAGAGGCATTACATTCTGTCAGGTTTATTTGTTTACAAACAGTCGGTTTTGATTTTTGCGACACAGGTTTGAGGTTAATCAGTAGAAAATCTATCAAAACAAAACTCATTCATTGTTATATTAATACAGTTAGGTTCTGAGCGATTTTTTTACGTTTATTTTCATGTAAGTGTTGTGACTTGTGCGTGACTGAATTATGCTATGAGAATAAATTGTGAATACCTAGGTAGTTGATGTTGACTGCTGTATGTCTAGCGTGTCTACGAAGTTGATTTTCGGCGGATTTAGCAAGTTAAGAATAAAACGAAAGAAGTTAGCACAGGTACGTGTAATTATTTCAAAAGTCGGTGTATTCTCGTTTATCGATTTCTCGATTATAAACTCGGAAATTGTACTTATAACATTAATGAATGAACATTGTATTTTAGCTATTTCACTCGTTAAGTAATTGTACTTATATTTCGAATTCACCGATGATTAATGCTACGCATATTTAAAAACCTTTCACTCTTCTTTAGAAAACATGAGCGATTTGAAAAGCATTAGGACGTTAACAAAAGTCGGCGGTCGAGATATAAGACTTAGTTATTGTCGCAAGCTATACCTAGACTCTTTTACTTTACTCAAGTCTATCCACTTGTGAGTTTGCAATGCGATGGTCAATATTGTTTGTTGCTCTAATTGCCTACCCTAACTAAAAACCCTGTGCACGCCACTGTAGGCTGATGATGATGATGCGATTAAGAGGAAAAAAAGCTGAAATGAAAAATGGAGCTTTTAGAAAAAATGGTATTTTAAATACTATTGCTGTTTAAATACTAGGCTGTGCAAGCCTAGCTTCGATACACATAAGAAAATATATGAAAAAAATGGTTTCGTACCTAGTTCCCTGTTGCCTCCTCCAAAATTGATCATAATTTATTTTATAAACAAAGGTATTGACAAAGGTTGACAAAAGGTTAAAGACAAAGGTTGTCAGCCTCCATAGCCTAGTTGGTAGTGCCCCTGCCTACGAAGCTGGAGGTTTCGTGTTCGAATCCCGGCGAGGGCATTATTTGTGTATTTATTTATCACAAATATTTGTTCCTTGGTCATGGCTGTCTATTCATATAAGTATCTATATGTATATATCTATTATATATATCGTCGCTTGGTACCCACATCACAAGCCTTAATTGAGCTTACCGTGGGACTAGGTTGATTTGTGTAAGATGTCCCAAGATATTTATTTATTTATTGCCTAAGGTATTGCCTTCGTAGCCTAGTTGGTTACAGGTTCCGGGTTCGAATCCCGGTGAGAGCATTATTTGTGTATTTATTTATCACAAATATTTTGTTCCTTGTCATGGATGCCTATGTATTTAAGTATTATCGCCTGGTATGTACAGTCGAAGTCAAAGATATAATTACGGTTTAGGTGCCAAAATTATGTTTAAACGACTTTATTCCCTTGTCATTAAGGTCCTGTAAGTATATTTTTGGCACCTAAACCGTAAAGATATATTTGTCGTCGACTATACATACCCACATCACAAGCCTTATTTGACCTTAACGTGGGACTACGTCAATTTGTGTAAAATGTCCGAAGATATTTATTTAATAATATATTACTGTGTATTAATAAATATAGTATAATATTTATGTAGGTATAATTAATAAACAATATTTTTCAAAAATTGGATCTACCAAAAAATGTAGGTACCTATTTATATTCACTAAGCCAAGCACTAGACCTAAATAACTACTGATCTTCACGGAATTCGTACAATTAGTAAAATTGGCTTTCACATCGAAGCAGGAAAGGAGAAACCCCTTTAGCGACATTTTGGGCAACTTTAAGTTACGTAGGTAATTTACACAGAACATCTATTATTTTTTTAGACTTATTTAATCTTTATTTACACTTCAAATATCATTCTATAATTTACTAGACACTTTGGTCGACTTCCTCGTACAACGTATCAGCGTATCAGCATTGCAATACCGCTTGAAAATGCCGCCAGTATCCTCGGTACAACGCCACAAGGGCCAACCTTCAAATTCAAATTAATTTATTGCTTACATGCTGTTTTACAAAACGGATCTTAAGGTATATTATAAGTGTCAAGCATGCACCCTGCTAGGGCATTGTAACATTTTTCAAATAATAAAGCCTATTTTATAATTTTCAGCTTAATACAATCATAGAAATAAATTACTTTATTCAATCATTTAAAAATTCGCTTACCGAGTAATAACATTTGCTCACTAAGTGTTTCCCATAAACTTAAATTTGTCCAAATTACTTTCCTATAATAATGTTTTTAGGTATTTTGTTATATATTTTTATTGACATTGCATATGGGCCAGCGTGTATCATCTGTAATTTTGAAAAGAGGCGTGCTAATCTAGTTTGAGGTCTCAAATTGGTTGGGCGTGAATATGTTGGGAATAGGTGGAAAATCTTTTTTACATACATGCATATTTCTAATACGTAAATTGAAGGCAGTGTTAAAATGTTTTGTTCTACAAAGTGCTGCTTACAACTTTCCATATTATTTATATTTACTAATATACGAAGGCATCGTTTTTGTAACTTAAATAGATGAATGGCGTGTGAACTATTTCCCCACATAATAACTCCATAAGAAAGCCAAGCGTGTGCATATGCATAGTATGCGCAGATAGCAGTTTTGAGGTCTGTGCATTTTTTTAATTCATGAAGTGTATATGTGAATTTACTTAGTTTTAATGCAACTTTTTGAACATGATCTTTCCAATTTATATGAGAATCGATATTTATACCTAATAGTGGATCGGGTAGTTTGGTATTTGCTTACCTACCCACTTATGAAGAATAAACCAGTCTTGAATATACTCGCGTGCTGTGTTATTTGGCTCCCGTTTATAAAACCTAAATACATAGCAATGTTTACACATTCTATTTGTAAATTTTGAAATAGTCAACTCGGATTCCTTGTTTTTGATATGGTTTAAATAGCATGAGTTTCGTTTTATTGAAATTTAATAACAAATTATGATCAGTGAGCCATGTAACTAAATCCGACAGAGTGTCGTCTAGTTTACTTTTTAGTTCCTCTTCGTTTTGGCATGGGTATACTAGTGAAATATCATCAGCAAAAAGAGTACATGGAATGTTAATAATTTTTGGTAAATCGTTAATATAAATTAAAAAAACCGGCCAAGTACGAGTCGGACTCGCGCGCGAACGGTTCCGTACCATTATCAATTTATTATTAAAAAAATACAGTTAAATCAACCTACACTCTGAAATGGAATTCGAGATCAAAAATGTAAACAATCAATGACAATGACATGACATTACCAAGTCAGTGTTTAAGTGACTTTTCAGGGGTATAAAACGTTTTATATCGAATATAGGTAGTTTTTAACACCTTTGTAAATTAACGTCGCATTTTGAGATTAGTTTTTTATTTTATTTTATTTATATCTACACTTACAACTATCCTTACAGGTACAAAACTTAAGACAATGTTTTATGTGTAGATGTAGATACGCGAAAGTCAAAGTATGTTCGATACACAAAGTGTCACAATCGTTAACATATTTTTGGATATGACAATAAATCGTCTATAACATACGTCTGAGTGTCCACGGTTCCTGATTAGAAAATTTAGAATGATGTAAATAATCAACATAATCAATGTTTGAAAACGAATGTCGTGTTACTTTAATCTTTAGGATAGTCGGGGAACAAATTCCAGTCTTCATCTATAGTTACGATCGAATTCATTTCGATTAAAACATGCGAATGATTGATTTGTAGGTAAAAATACTAAAATCTGTATTAATGTATTTTGTAATGCCAAATTTTAGGAGTTTTTATGAATTCATAAAACAGTCATTTAGTGCACCCTCTTGTTTTGATTTTTGAAGTACATAGTTTTAAATACGAACCCTCTTAAATGGTTCTTAGTGTAGTTACCGTATTAAATTACTAATAAACTAGTTATTGTTATAACTGCGAACCAAATGTTTAAGATTTCTTATCAATGCCAGTAGTATAAAATAAACACCTACCATTTTATTTAAAGTAGCGAAATATATCATTAAAAAAATTATATATTTCGCTTAATGTTTTGTATTAAAAAATTGTAAAATATTTAAAGTTCTACGTACCGTCAGTGACGGTAAATACGCATTTTTTATAAGTATTTGAATGATTTTAGATTACCCCCTCTCGTGATTATTTTTTTGTGGTGGTATCCCGTTTGTTTACATTTTTGATCTTCAATTCGATTTCACACCTTACCTCAAAAACTATAGGAGATAATTTGATCAAACTAAAAATTGTTGATAGAATTTATGAATGTGCATAACATATATTTTTTTTAGTATTTTATATCGCGTGGTTTAAAAAATAGAGGGGGGACACATTTTTCAGACTTTGACAGCTGATATCTCGAAAACGGTTTGCTTAAATAAAAATGAGATTTATAAACCTTCATATCATTTTCAAAGACCTTTCTATTAATACCCCACACGCTTATATACAACTAAAAAAATTTTTCTATCCCTCAGTTACATGTATGGAGGGCCTCCACCCCAATGGTTTTTTTTACAATTTAGTATCATAATCCTGTAGCGGTTTATACAACACATATTCTTACCAAATTTCGTTACTGTAGCATTTAAAGTTTCCGAGTAAATCGGCTGTGACAGACGGACAGACGGACATGACGAATCTATAAGGGTTCCGTTTTTGCCATTTTGGCTACAACCCTAAAAATAATATGCAGCCTAGTACACTGCCTTGTGGAGTAGAATTGTATAATTGTATATTGTGTTCTAAATAAAATAAAATAAATAAATAAATATTGCTATTTCTTGTGACTTTATTTTTTCTGTACTACCCGAAAGTTGGTTTGTGTGCTCTATTTCCACAAATTGTTTACGGTTTTTTAAATATGATGCGAACCAATCGTAAGCTAAGCCTAATGCCTATCCCATATAACTTCTGTAGTAATATTTTGTATAAAACCCGGTCGTATGCTTTACTCATATCCAATAGAACTCCTATTGCATATTTTTTATTGTTTAGGATTGTCAGTATGTCATTAACATAATTATACACTGCCATCGCTGTAGATCGATTTTTTCGGAACCCACTTTGAGAGTTACTAAATATGCCGAATTTTTCACAATATGAATATAATCGAGTTGACATTGCTGTTTCAAATATTTTAGACATGGTCGGCAAAAGGGCTATAGGTCTATAGTTATTGCAGTCTGTTTTTTCAACTTTCTTATGAACTGGTTTAATTATGGATATTTTTAATGAATCTGGGAATATCGTAAGAAATGTATTAAATACATTAGCTATTTTCGAAGGATTCTATTCATTGTGTTCTGTAATTTAAGTTTAATGTTTTGCCTACTTCTTTTAATTCTCTCTAAGATCTCTTTGTAACTATATCATTGTGTTCTGTAATTTAAGTTTAATGTTTTGCCTACTTCTTTTAATTACTTTATTTGTTTGTTCGTTAACTACATTCCACATGGTTTTAACAATATTATCTGATTCTTTCATTATTTTTATATTGTGCAGTTTTTTTTATATAGTTATATTCTTTTTTAATATTTTTTCATATTTTTTTTTTATTTTTTTTTTTTATTGAGAATCAGAACAGTCACATCATTACAGTTACAAGAAGTACACAAGTACAAAATAAATAGGCATAAACAGACCTGGCGGTTCCTTAATGTACTCAATATTAATCACACTTAAAACTACGTGCTTATAATATCTATGTTGAACAGAATTATCTGTTTTAGAAATCAATAATCTAAGCAGTCTTTTGTTTCTGCATGGTACTTTAATTCCAGTTAAGTAGTAAGCCACGTTTTCTTTGTTTTATCGTTTATTTTAATTTTAGGTAAATATGGTGTTTAATAGATGGGTAAGGGAGTTTATAAACGTATTATAATTATCATTTACATTAGATCCATGGCTTACTATTATATCAAAATCAAGTTCTCCTAGTTTCATTTGAAAATGCCGTTATCTTAGATAACTATAAGTTATCTTAGATAACTATAGATTAGGTTTGTTAGATATGATTGATGTATATCGTCGGCTGACAAGGGAAACTTACTAAGTAACAAATAGCTACTTGAATTAAAGCTCGTATCGTTTTTTTTGTGTGATGAAGGTAGACAACTGAGCTCTCAACCAACCTGATGGCAAGCAGGACTGAGCCCCTTGACCAAAATATCGCCAATGCGCTGCCTACCCTGAGGACTTACAGCCTGTTCACACTTGCGATTCTTTTCGGCGATATCGCGGCGATTCCTTATACAAACTCGCACGCGGCGATATCGCGGCGATGCGAGTTTGTATAGGAATCGCCGCGATATCGCCGTAGTGTGAACAGGCTCTTAGATGGATTGCCTATATCTATGCCAGTAATTTACAGCCGCCACTAAATAGTAGCCATTTATTGCCGCCACTAAATAGGCACTCCCCTGTACGTAGGCAGCTGTGCGTACAGTAGACTCAAAGGTGGAGGCCAGGTAGGCCGGAACAGCTTTGAGTCATAATAACAGCGATGTGGAAGGCAAAGGGAAAACCACCACATTAAGTTTCCCAGGAAAAATCATTATGGCAGGTCTAGATACTACGGCCCTCAGTCCCCGGCAGGCTTTAAATAGTCACAGGGTGCGAAGAATCCCCGGGTGTGATTTAAGAATAGCGTCATGGAATGTTAGAAGTATGTTTAAAATTGAGAAAATGAAAAATGTAGAGCAGGAGATGAAGAGACTAAATATAGATATCTTAGGTATAAGTGAATCTAGATTAAAGGGTAGTGGAATAGAAGATTTGGGTGACACAATTATTTACTGTAGTAAACCCCCACTGTAGTGGGGCAGACGATAAGAACCATCGTCACGGAACAGCTGTTATGTTAAGGAAAGGATTGCAGTCTGCCGTTGCGAACTTTCTACCCATGTCAAACCGTGTAATGCTACTCCAACTTCTGGCCAAACCCGTCAATATTAACATAGTGCAGGTATATGCTCCAACTGCAGCCAGCAACGACATTATCATTGATGCATTTTACGACGAGGTTACTCAAGCAGTTCGCAAATTAAAGAAACACAACTGTAACATTATAATGGGCGACTTTAATGCAAAAATCGGTGAGGGGCCTGTACCAGAGATCGTGGGGAAATTTGGACTAGGAGAGCGGAATGCTAGGGGGGACCGCCTTGTGGAATTCTGCCAAGAGGAGCAACTCGTTGTCACTAACACCTTTTTCAAGTTGCCGCCTCGGCGGCTTTACACATGGAAATCGCCTGCAGATTCACCAGCGAACTTAGTTAGAAATCAAATCGATTACATTCTGGTGGGCAAGAGATTTCAAAATAGTGTTACGGCCGTCAAGACCTATCCAGGGGCTGATGTTGGCTCAGATCATAATCCGGTGGTGGCTAATTTGGCCGTAAGATTGAAGAAACTCACATTGCCCAAACGAAAACCTAGGATAGATGCGAGGCAACTCAAAGATCCTGATACTAGGAAACAGGTTCATCAGAGGGTTAATAGTGCAGTGCATGAACTTCAGGAGCGGGTAAAGCTGCCGCCAATAGAGCCTGAAGCAATTTGGAAGAACCTGAAAACTGTCATCACTAACATCTCGCAGGAATATTTATCACCGGCTGCAAATGTCAAAAAGAATCACTGGATAACAGATGAAATTTTCGACCTGATGACACGAAGGCGGCAAGTGAAGGGGGTTGATCCTCACGAATACAAACAATTGCACAAGGAAATAAAAGCAAAGTGTATTAAGGCTAAGGATGACTTCTTTAACAATAAATGTGTAGAGGTAGAAGAACTTCAGGCAAAGCATGACTATTTTCACATGTACAAGGTAATAAAGGAAACATTGGGTTTTAACAAAACAAATCAGCCCTCCTACTTTATTAGATGAAAATGGAGAAGCAGTTTTGACAATGGAAGAGAAGGTTAAAGTCTGGAAAGAGTACATTGCTAAACTGTTTTATGATACGCGGAGCGTAAACGATCAGTTATATCATGAGTTATCAGGTCCCAGCATAACCAAAGAGGAAATAGTGTTTGCAATTAAAACCGCGAAATCAGGCAAAGCGGTCGGCCCTGATGAAATACCATGTGAAGTTCTGAAACTGTTAGAATATGAGAATATAGACCTTTTGGTGCAGCTTTTTAACGGAATTTATGACACCGGAATAATACCACAGGATTGGTTGTTATCGACCTTTATTACTTTGCCAAAAGTGAAAAATGCCAAAAAATGTAGCGATTTTCGTACCATTTCGTTAATGAGCCAAGTACTAAAAATATTTTTGAAGGTCATCCACGGCAGGATTTAAAAATTAAAGCAACATCTCAGATACACAATTTGGTTTCCAGAACGGCCTTGGTACTCGCGATGCACTATTTGGTTACCAGGTTCTGATGCAGCGCTGTTGGGATATAAATCAACCAGTTCATGTATGCTTTATAGATTATGAGATTATTTTTAAATAATTACCAATTTAAATTAATGTATTAATTTTAATGATAAATATAGGTAGTTTGAACATAATGTATTTCTGAACATAATTTGCATGTCGGATGACGACAGGATACCTGCTTCCAAAACCGTGTTGTACCTACTATCTGTACTTGTATATCTGTGTGTCCTTAGCAAATAAAATATCTTTATCTTTATCTTTATCTTTTATGAGAAAGCATTCGATCGTGTTCAACACCAGAAGCTTATTAGTATTTTGGAAAAGATTGGCCTTGACACGAAAGACATTTCAATAATAAGAAATCTATACTGGCGGCAATCAGCGAACGTGCAGGTCAATGGGGTACTATCAGAAAATATTGTAATACTGCGCGGGGTCAGACAAGGATGTATTCTTTCTCCGCTCCTCTTTAACATCTACGCTGAAGAAATTTTCGCTGAAGCAATGGTGGAGGCGGAAGAGGGAATAGTTATAAATGGCACACCTCTCAACAACATTCGATATGCAGATGATACGATTCTCCTAGCCGCCTCAAAAGAAGACTTACAGAACTTGGTGAGCCGGGTGGAAGCTATCAGCGCTTTTTATGGTCTAAACATTAACCACAAGAAAACTAAATATATGGTTGTCAATCGCACATCACAATACCAAACTGATACATTATTTATTAATGCACAGGCGATTGAAATGGTACAATCCTACAAATATCTTGGATGTTTCGTAAACAATACGACAGATCACAGCGTCGAGATCAGGTGCCGCATCGAGCAAGCCCGCAACGCTTTTATGAAAATGGGCAATCTCTTGTGTAACCGTTCATTGAAGATACCCACTAGAGTTCGTTTGCTACGTTGCTATGTGTTCTCCATACTGCTGTACGGTGTAGAAGCATGGACCCTTACGGAAACTATGTGTAAGCGTGTACAATCATTCGAAATGTGGTGTTACAGGAGAATGTTAAGAATATCATAGAGGGATAAAGTTAGTAACGAGAGGGTACTTAGAATAATGAACAAAAAGCTGGAAGTTTTGAATTCTATAAAGCGGCGTAAACTGGAATACCTGGGACACATAACGAGACAGGACAAATATGCCCTTCTACAGTTAATAATACAGGGGAAGATACAGGGTCGCCGACGACCAGGCAAACGAAGAACATCATGGCTCAAAAACCTCCGGGAGTGGTTCGGTATGAGCACTCGATCCCTATTTCGAGCGGCCGTAGACAAAGTTCGCATTGCTATGATGATCGCTAACCTCCGGTAGGAGATGGCACCGCAAGAAGAAGATGCCAGTAATTACACCGGCTATCTTACTCCCAAACCGAAACACAGCAGTGCAAAAACTGCTATTTAGCAGGTTAACGTGTAAGACGATGGTAGCTATACGGGCGGGCCCTGCACGAGGTCTTACCACCAGCCACTACCACCATCGTATCTCAGTTCTGATTCAATACTGACATACGAGGTTACTAAAAGTAGTGACAGTATTTACAGTGAGTTTTGGTTGTCAATCAACGATATACAAATTACATGGACAGCACGTTAGTTTTCAAACACACTGCCTACTCGTACACGCCTCCATGTCCAAGCAAATGACACGTGAATATCAGAATATCACACAGAAACTGTTTATTCAGTCCATGCTCTGGACACAGATCACCTAAACCGGATGGAGCGTATAGGACAACAAAAACTCACCGCGGGTTTTTGGTTTGGACTGTTATTGCTGCCAAATAACGAATCCAAATTAAAATGATTGAGCATCTGATATTTAGACACTGTTTCAAATGCCATATTCACGGAGTAATTAATACCGGGTGCGCAAAACTTTAAATTTTCATGCTAAAACACTTTTTAAGTCATACGAAAAATGTAAAAGACAATGTTAGATTCTAAACTTATAATGCTCCAATACACAATTTAAATTGTAAGTTATTTGAATGAATAACTCAAGAATCACCAGTGATGACTTACGGCGCCAAAACGTGGTCCTTCACTGTCAACTTCATATCAAATCCACGTGCTATGGAGAAGGCTACGCTTGGGGTTTCTCTATGTGATCGAATCAGAAATGAGGAGATCCCTAGATGAACTAAAGTCACCGACATATCCCTACATTCCCTACGGATTAGCAAGCTGATGTGGCAATGAGCAGATCACATTGCACGCAAAGCAGATGGCTAATGGAGTCGAAATATGCTCGTGTATAGACAACGGTATGGCCAACACAGTGTAGGACGTCCATCCACAAGATGGACAGACAACCTCTGGAGTCGCGGGATGCAGGTCTCTTGCAATCAGTGTACGTGTAGGTCCAAAGGGGACACCTATGTTTGGCAGTTGACGTTATATCGCTGAAATAATGATGATCGATGATGAATGAATAACGCTGCAATTCAAAATATTACACTGTTGAATTCAAATTGTTTGAATGATTAACGCTGCAATCCGAAGACATAAATAAATAACATAAATATCTATAGAGTACATAAATATGCAGGCTTCTATTGTCATAGCGTTAGAGTGCACGTTCGAATATTTTTGAGCACCGTCGACGCTCCGATATATCTGTAGCCGTACCATGAGTTGGAAAGTAAAGGATACGTTAGATTTTACTGGATAGGTAATGGGCATTTCTCCGTGCATTTCAACCGCAGTGACTTCATTATGGCAATTCCCGTGGGGATCTCATACATTTTTTGGATAATAGATATTATCTTGGTAGTTGTCAACTACGTCTATCAATAATATCCAAAAATTCTTGCACCTCTCACGAGATTCGTGTGATAAGGCTGCCATCAAAGTCACGGCGGTTGAAACGCTTGGAGAAATGCCCTGATGAATTCTATTGTGCTCGCACTGATATACTGGAGAGAGTTCGATGGCCAGCTTTACGTATCGAGTAAAACCTAATGTTACCAATACTTGCAAAATCGTGCTACTGAAGGACCACACACGTGTGGTGTCTGGTGTTTATCCGTGCCTGCAAATGATGCACTGAAATTTGATTGCCGGCAGTAGCATGCACGGCTGGTAATTGTAGGCTTCCAGGTAGCTTTGCTGCGGTTTGGATGTCCGGGTATGACAGTACGTACGATGCGGTAAGGTAGCTTCAGGTAAAATCAGAAATAGGTTTGAAATACAAGGGTCTCTAGATAAGTTATGCAACAAATACACAAATCTAAATATCACAAATACACAAATCTAATCTATGGTAAGCACATCTGTTACGACATTGTGGGAAATACACAAATTTTATAACTAGAATGAAGCGTAATATCGAATATTTTTAAACTAACATTATTTCCTAAAAATATAATGTTTTAAGAAGTTATTTCATCGGTTTTTTTGTTTACCTGTGGTGAAAATAAAAAGGACAGACGTTATAAACTTATGAAAATGATTTGATATTTTGTAAAAATATGGTAGATATTTCGGTTATAAAAAAGTCAATTAAATACCTAACAACAACTCAAAAGTTCCATGGAATCCAATCAAAATCTATCAATAATTTGTAATTTTCCAAAACAAAGCAATAATAATTGCCCTCCCGACACCTGTTGAAGAAAATGTTTAAAAAACTCCAAAAGTGTAAGAACTCGGAATATAGAATTTAACGAGTTCCCATAAAACAATGCCCCTTTTGAAGTCGGTTCTCCCAAGTAATTATTTAGGGGCCATAGATTTTACCCCTTAGACTCCGGATTTTGAAGTTCTATAGACTGCTACAAAACGTCCAAGCATGCAAAACTAAGTTTTCTTAAATAAAAATACTTTCTACTTTGCAGCAATCTTCGTCTTATTTCTCAGATGGGTGGAATTTCTCACATTAAAATTATAATCAACAAATAAGTCATGTTCATGTCAAATTAGTGGGCAAATTCATGCTTGTTTCCATTGATTCATGAGTCTTGAGTATTTGTCATATAATTTTGGGAGCTATCACAACAATGTACAGAAAGTTATCGTCATCTAAGCTTGATTTTATATATTTAAATACATGAACAGAAATCTTGACTGAGGACCTACTTCACAAATAAGTACCAAAATCTTAGATTTACTAGAAACCCTTATACCGCGGCCACAACATTGGTCTAAGGCGACCGGCTTAGCGGAAGAGAGGGAGTACCCATATCGGCATCCATTCCATTTAATTTTTATATGCGATCGTGGACTGTAATACCATTTTACTCGGCATCGTGCGTACTTTTTTACTGCAAATGACCCTCATAACATAATTATGCACTATGCAGCCATTTAATCTATCTTTGTTTTTCATACCAGGTGGCTTATGATGGTCCCGTTTTATCTATCTACGCATCACTCTCGCACTTACATACTTGTTAGAACCTGACGGCAACAACGACAAACGATTAAACACAGTACCATCATAAGCCTACAGGCAAAGTTTAGCGTGGTAGGAAATGTTGTAGCAGTTTACACTCCCAAAGATGGTCACCAAAAGAGACCCATGTGTTGGCAACATCGGACAACCACCACTGCCTGCATCTTCCGGTGACATTATTGGCGGCAAGAGGCAGTTTCCGGCCGACAGAGGGCGCCACTCCGTTGAATAAAACCGGCGTACATGGCGGGGCGCGGACTTTTTGCGGGGTTGGCACTCGACACGAGAACATCGTTGGTTTACCAGAACTACTTTGTAATTATTGTAATTAACGATTAAAGTCAAGCACTTATTAATTATTAAACGCTGTATGTTAATTATCTGATTCAAAGTAATAAATCTATTTATATATTGGTGTTCATCAGTTTTATTACATCACTTAGCACCTGTAGTTTTCATCAGAAGTGTTCTATCCACGCGTCATGGGGAAGAATAAAAAGAAAACCCGTAAACATAAACGCGCTCGATCATCCAGTAGTTCTAGTAGCATTTTAAGTTCTGACAGTGAGAGTGCCCGAACCCCGTCACCTCCACCTCCGAAGAGAAGGAAACGAGACCGGTCAAGTAAGCCTTTACGCAAAAATGGACCCAAAACTGTAAGTCACAATAATACGAATACCTTGCACAACATAATACCCGAGTTTGACCCTTTGAAAGATGACATTAACTCATGGCTTAGAATAATTCAATCTTACGCTAGTACTTTCTCATGGTCTGATGAAATAACCCGTTATCAAGCCTTGAATAAGTTAAAAGGTTCAGCTAAAGTGTGGTATGACTCATTGCTGCGCACTGATCACCAATGGCCCTCATGGAAATGGTCAGATTGGCATACTAAGTTATCGGTTAGTTTTCAAATCCAACGAAATATGTTCGAACTCTTAAAGGAAATAATCGAACGGAAGCCAGTTGATAATCAATCTCTGTATGAATTTTATTTTGACCAGAAATGTAAACTCGATCGATTGCGTCTAAATTTCTCAGATCAGGATGTTATTTCAATAGTTCTCGGGAATATAGGAGACGGAAACATAGAAGCAAATTCATTCAATTCATGTGATCAATTCGCAAGTTATTTACATAGCCGGACATATAAAGCAAAGAAACAAACAAACGTGTCATGTTCATTACCAAAGGCAAATCAAATTCAGTCGCAAGTCAATACCTCAACTAATTCAGCTTTGTCTACAAACAGTCGAGCCATGTCATCGGGTTTGGCCGGTTCCAACGAAGGTAGTTCACAAGCGCGAAAAATAATTAAATGTTTTCTATGTGGCGGAAATCATAAACGAATGCAATGTGATATAAAGTGTGAATATTGTGGGATTAGAGGCCATATTGAGTCTACATGTAATCGAAAGAAAAATGTTAAAGTAGAACAAAAAACCGAAAAACCTGAGACTAAGTTTGTGTCGTCATCGAATTGGCGGAACAAATTCGTAAAGAAGGTAGTTCTGAATGATGTTTTGGTTCATGACGCATTCATTGATCCGGGAAGTAGCTGTTCAATTATATCACAGTCATTAGTAACTAAACATAGTTTACAGTCGACAAAGTTAGCTTCACCGGTAAATTTACAAGCATTTTCCAAACATATGTTAAAAACGGTTACTACTGTGCTTAAGGCCAATTTGAAACTTGACTCCGTGAACGTAAACAATGTAGATTTTTACGTAATGGATGATCTAGATGGTTGCGACATTTTGATTGGTCGAAACGTGACGGAACGCCCCGACTTGATGTATTCTCGAATAGGTACAGTTTTAAAGTTTGATTATGCTAAAACTTTGAACGAATTTTGCAGTACTATTGATGTGACTGAACTTGATGCCGATTCGAACCATGCCGAATTGATGACCTTGTTTCGTAAATATAGTGATTGTGTAGCTAGGAATGTCAAGGAATTGGGCAAAGCAAATAATCACGAAATGATAATAGATGTAACGGATCCCCGTCCAATTCAATGTCGACCTTTTAGATCGTCTCCAGCAGATAGACAAGTGATTCGGGATATGGTAGATGAGTTGTTAGCTAACAAAATAGTGCAACATAGTAATTCTCCCTATGCGAGCCCTGCGCTTTTAGTCGGCAAGAAAAATGGAGAAAAACGACTATGCATAGATTATCGGGCCCTAAATAAGATTACAGTTAAAAACAAATATCCTATGCCTAGGATTGAAGATTTAGTAGATAGGTTACAAGGGAACGAGTGCTTTACCAGCCTCGATTTAAAAAGTGGATACTACCAAATACTAATGAGCCCCGATTCAATACCTAAAGGAGCATTTATCACGGAAGACGGCCATTACGAATTCTTACGGCTCCCTTTTGGTTTAGTAAACGGTCCGGCATGCTTTCAGGAAATGATGAATAAGGTTTTAGGAAATTTGAGATTTGGAAATGTAATTGTCTATCTTGATGACGTGTATTTAGTTACAAAATCTGTTGAGGAGAACCTTAAATTGCTTGAACAAGTGCTAGAGATTTTTCGTGAAAACGGTTTAACGCTTAATTTAAAAAAGTGTCACTTTTTTAAATCTCAAATTGAATTTCTCGGTTACAAAATAAAGCCAAACGTAGTTATGCCCAATGATTTTAAATTAGAAGCGGTGAAATGTTTCCCAACACCCAAAAATATTCACCAACTTCGTCAGTTTTTGGGTTTAATAAGCTATTTTCGTAAGTTTATTAAGAATTGCGCAATGCTTTCGGCACCGCTGACGAAGTTGCTGAAAAAAGACTCTGTCTGGGTTTGGGAAAATTGTCATGAACAAGCATTTCTGATGTTAAAAGAAAAATTAATGTCAAGTAACGTTTTGTCTATGTTTGATCCGTCGAAAGAGAAAATTTTGTACACAGATGCTAGTCGAGAAGGTGTAGCTGGTATCCTTATGCAAGTCACTGATGAGGGCGAAAAACCAATCCATTATTATAGTCGGCAAACTACAGAAGACGAAAAGCGTTATCATTCTTTTGAACTTGAATTGCTCGCGATCATATCGTCGTTACAAAAGTTTCGGCTATATTTACTGGACTCTCCTTTCAAAATAATAACGGATTGCAATGCGGTTCGATATGCATTAACAAAAAAAGAAATAATCCCTCGAATCGCAAGATGGGTTTTATTAACACAAGAATTTGCTTTTGAAATACATCATAGGGAGGGCTCTCGTATGCAACACGTTGACGCATTAAGCCGAAACCCGGTCCCTTCAGGAGAGAAAAACGAATCCGAAGTAGTGTTGTCCATAACTGAGGGGGATTGGTTAATGTCCGTGCAGTTACAAGACCCAGAGCTAGTTAAAATCAAAGAAACATTAGAGTCAGGACAAGCCGAGGAACACAGGGACATTTTCAGTAAATATGAGATGCTAGGTAATAAAGTTTACCGAAGAACTAACCGAGGTCGTCGTTGGGTTGTACCAAAATCTTGTATCTGGCAGATTATAAAAAGTAACCACGACGATGTGGGTCATTTTTCGGTAGATAAAACCGTGGAGCGTATTGAAAATTTGTATTGGTTCCCAAGAGTAAGACATACAGTGAAAAAATATATTAAAAACTGTATCAATTGCATTTATTACAAAATAAAAGGCGGTCCTAAAGAAGGAGAATTGTATCCATTACCGAAATATGCCCAGCCATTCCATACGCTTCACGTAGATCATTTAGGTCCTTTTGTGAAATCAAAATGCGGTAACAAGTATTTGCTAGTGATGGTAGATTCGTTTACCAAATTTGTATTTATCTTTCCAGTAAAGACAACAAATTCAGCTGAGGTGATAACCGAGCTAGACCAAGTCTATAAACATTTTGGTAACCCTAGGCGAATTATTAGTAACGCAGGTACTGCTTTTACATCTAAAGACTTCACACAATACTGTGCGAAAAAAAATATTCGGTTGCATACAATTGCTACCGGTATGCCCGGTTCCAACGGGCAGGTGGAGAGATTTAATAAAACGATCTTAGATGCCATGAGAACCTTAGGTGCCAATAGCGAAGAGGATAGTTGGGATCAGTACGTTACAATGTTGCAACAGGGCTTGAATAGTACAGTTCATAAAATTACAAAATCAGTGCCAAGTGAAGTTTTCTTTGGGTATCGCTTGAGAACTGATGGGGATAATATTATGGGTAGGGAACTTGATAACGGGGAACTTACAGATGTGACCGATTTGCGTAAGAAAGTGGATGAGAATCTAAAAGCCAGTGCGATAAGTCAAAAAGAGAGGTTTGACAATTCAAGAATAAAAGCAAGGAAATATTCTGTTGGTGATCTTGTACTTATAAAAATTCAAAGCAAGAATAACGATGGCCAAAGTACCAAATTGATGCCCATTTTCAAAGGTCCATTTCAAATAAAAAGCGTATTAGGAAATGACCGATATGAGGTGACGGATTTAAGAGGGTCAGAACGCAGTAGTAAAAAGTATACGGGTACGGCAGCAGCTGAAAATATAAAGCCGTGGATCAAAATCCATGATTGGGAATCAGAATAATTTTTGTGAGTACTCCGTGTTGGCAAATGGGTAAATAAATGTAGGTATTTAAAATAATATTTTGAATACTTTGTTCATTTTTATTTATTATTTATTGAATCCAAGTACATATATTAAGTTATTACTTATTAGAAAAACTAATTAAATTCCATTCCAAAGTCAGTACAAATAAAGTAAATTCATAAAGTGTTTTGCGTACGAGTCGGCAGGCTATGGTTATATTTAAGGTGGTTTTGATATACTTAAGAGAAGCGGTTCGCTCTGTGAGTGTATGAAACTTTAAATATATTTCTGAGATATGTCGGCTGCAACGGTGCAACTTGATCAACTCGGTCTCTCAAGTGAAGCGTTCGCTCTTTGAGTGCGAGGGTCATGATGCCCGATGCAGTTCAAATCTGTGGCTGGTACGCAAAACAAGGATTACATAGAGAGAGAGAGATTGTACTTTAATGTAATACTAATATATACAGTTTTATTCATTCCACAATATGTTTCAGGATCATATTAGCGGCATGTACGTAGATTGCCCTGAAAGTTTCGGGAATCGGAAAAAATACGCATTTTAATGAAATAAAAGTACTTTTATTGTTTTTCAAAGTATTCTCCTTTGTGTTTAATACACTTTTTCATTCTCTGAAACCAGTTTTTAAAACAGTTATTGAAGTCTGAAGTGGGGGTTGACAAAATGGCCATTTTATAAGCGTCGACTGCTTCTTCCGCGGTCTGAAAACGCTGACCACGCAACCGATTCTTTATTTTCGGGAAAGTAAAAAAATTGTTGGGACTTAGGTCGGGGCTGTACGGAGGATGGTCCAGTAATTCGACGTTTTCGCCCTTCAGATAGTCGTCTGTTTTCTGAGCGGTGTGAGGGCTGGCATTATCATGGTGTAGTATAATACGGCGGTTAGGGTTAGTTTTTCGCAGTTCAGCAAAAACAATCGGTAAACAAACGCCTATATACCAATCGGCATTGACAGTTCTTCGATCTTCAAGAGCGATAGTCGCCACGTGACCCGATTTGGAGACAAACGTGGCTACCATTTTTTTGATCGTGCTGCGAGAACGAACAACTTTTGTCGGCTTCGGTTCGTCTTCGTAAACCCAAACTCGAGATTGGTTTTTCGATTCAGGCTCATATGCGTAAATCCATGATTCGTCACCTGACACAATACTAAAAACGGCATTTGAGCTTCCTCCATTAAATCTTTTTAAAGTTTTGCGGCACCAATTGACACGTACCGTTTTCTGGTCGTCAGATAACAAGTGAGGAATCCACCGGGAAAATAACTTCCGCACGCCCAACTCTTGTTGTAAAATAACTTGTACCTGACTCATTCCAATGCCTAAAGTCTCCTGAATCTCCCGATATGTAACATGCCTATCGTCCTTTATCAGTTGGCGAACAACATCGATGTTTTGATCGGTAACGGCCGTTTTCGGTCGACCCTCACGTACGTCATCCGCAAGAGACACACGGCCACGTTGGAATTCCGAATACCACCTGTATATGGTCGTCTTTGAAGGTGCTTCACTACTAAAAGCAATAGTTAATCGGTCTCCACATTGTTGTTGTGTTAATCCACTTTTAAAGTCATAATAAATCATTGCTCTAAAACTTTCGCGGGACAGCTCCATTTTCACCAGCGACTCAACGACTTTAAAAAACAATTGAAAATCGGACATTGTTTTTTTTTTCTAAGTGGCCAGTGTTTTCGAATAATGAGACTATGCTTGTAAGAAAGAGGTATAACACATGTCAAATATACGTTCCTAAGTATTAAATTCCCGAAATTTTCGGGGCATCCTACGTATGGTGTCAGGCGCTGACACCGTGCAGCATGGCCGTGTTGGCAACATCGGACAACCACCACTGCCTGCATCTTCCGGTGACATTATTGGCGGCAAGAGGCAGTTTCCGGCCGACAGAGGGCGCCACTCCGTTGAATAAAACCGGCGTACATGGCGGGGCGCGGACTTTTTGCGGGGTTGGCACTCGACACGAGAACATCGTTGGTTTACCAGAACTACTTTGTAATTATTGTAATTAACGATTAAAGTCAAGCACTTATTAATTATTAAACGCTGTATGTTAATTATCTGATTCAAAGTAATAAATCTATTTATATATTGGTGTTCATCAGTTTTATTACATCACTTAGCACCTGTAGTTTTCACATGGAATATGATATTTCAACCATAATACCCGTTTAAAATGGACTACCTATGTACCTATACCAAAAAAGTTCCGACGAAATGTTACGGATAAAATGAGTTACGCAAATTGGTGAAAACGTTCAAATTCAAACCAAAACCTCACTCTCATATATCTATTACTAAGCTCTTTCAGGATTTAACATGTTCTTGTCTAATATATTGAATTTGTCTAAGATAAGTGATCCGTGGTTCGACAAAAACGACATAATCCGTCCGCAGACGCCTCAATTAACAACCGGAAATGCCTCATAACCAGTTGCCATCTTGTCGGGAAATTAAGCCTTTTTCTTACCACTCCCCGTCTTAAAAAGACTGAGGTAACACGCAGACTGTAAAGACTGAGGTAAGATAAATCCGGCCACTATATCAAACGTCAGTAGAATTAAAAAAAAAATATGACTGACTTTTCGTAGCATTAGACGTCTTTGACACACATAATATTAAATGCTGAATTTGTCTGTTTTGTTTTGTCCTGTCATGCTTGTTATATTTGCCACGAATAAAATAATTTGTATTTGTATTTATACCGTGAACAACAGATATATTTTTACTTTAATATTAATAAAAATCAATAAATTTAACTAAAAATGTATGTGAACTGAAGGTTTAAGGTTTTAAGTTCGTAATAAAACGTAATAATAAGGGATTTTTTCAGATAAACAAACCTCTTTTTTAGATCCTACTGATGATTAGTGTAGATACGATTTGCGATACAATAAAGGTGCGTTTAAACCAAAAGAGCATATGCTGTTCTATCGCCCGTTCTACGAAATCAACCAATCATGTTTTGTGTAACGATCGAATTTCGTAGAGTGGGGGGGTTAGAATAGCGGATGCTCTTTAGGTTTGAACACACCTTTATATGAAACAAGAAAGAGAGCTGAGTACTTAGACATGTTGCCAATCGCTAACGCTCAATCGTCAATTGTAAACTGTCTTTGTCGCACTAATATGAAAGAGTGACAGAGAGGGAAAACTACGAACGCAACTAAGCGTTAGCGATTGGCAACTTGGCCAAGCATCCTGCTTATGTACATTTAGTTATTTTGTAATTTATTTCCAAAGCCACTGGTTATTATTTCCATAGCATGTCGCCGCCAGTTAAAGGCAATTTAGAAATATTACGAATACGTAATAGGAATAGTTTGGATTGATGTACGTATATGTTGTAATAAGCGAGTAGATTTAGTAAGAAAGAATCATTATAACATTTATGACATTTATCTGAATCGTGAATAAGTTGGCATAAAAATTTAAAATATTAAAAAATGGTCTATTGTTTTTTCACAAGTTTCTGTTCTATCTAACATGTTAATATTTAAAAATCACAAAAAAGTGAATAGAATATTGAAACATTTTACAAGCTAAATATTGTTCGCTCACGTTAGGAAACTTTTTGCTTTTATTTTCAAACATACGTATATTTACTAAACTGCTTTCAAACACACGCTGTTACCTGTAGTATCATAGACATTTTAGTTTTTCCTGTTTTTTGTTATATCATTGACCAACTAAATTCGTTGTATTATTAAATAAAAAATAAGTAAATAAATATTTTAGGACATCTTACACAAATCGACCTAGTCCCATGGTAAGCTCAATTAAGGCTTGTGATGTGGGTACCAGGCGACGATATATATAATAGATAGATACATAATTATAGACATAGACACTTAAATACATAGACAGCCACGAAGCCACCAAGGAACATATATTTGTGATAAATAAATACACAAAATAATGTCCTCGCCGGGATTCGAACCCGGGACCTCCAGCTTCGTAGGCAGGGTCACTACCAACTAGGCTACGCGGGCTGACAAAATATTGAGTGCTTCTCTACACTCAAGCTAAGACAATCGTAAACTTGTTAGTCGTAACTGCTTAGGTAGCCATAAACGAGATACTAGTACTACTAGTAGTAATAAAATTCACTCGCATCTAGGTGAAGATGTAGCCACCTACGAAAACAGTTTATTATACCACTAACGAGTTCCAAGATTTTGAGAAACAACAAGCACAAAATATTTTTTTCCCTCACTAGCTCGTAAGGCGCTCTTTTATCCTTTAATGCGAACGGGTAAAAACGCATCTTATTCACTTGTGAGGCAAAGTAATCTCTAATTTAGGCCCACTATGCCTAGTATTAGTGGATCTGTATGACCATAATAATATATACCGTAATATAAACTCGCTACGCTCGTGGCTCTTTCGCTAGCTCAGGTCTCAATATTGGCACGACAGTTAAACAATAACTTTTAAAACACTGTACGAGTGCAGGTGGGCTTATACCAAATGACCGAATGCTCATTCTATCCCCCTCTCTACGAAATCAACGAATTCGACTAATTACGTTTTGTGTAGGTACTGCACGATTTTAGTAGAGTGGGGATAGAGTGACCAATATGAGCATTCGCTCGTTTGATGTAACGATAGCGGGATGACCTGGATGTATTTTCCAAAAACTGATCAGAAATTGCCCAAAATCGGAAAGTTTGGAAGTTTATTGGGGAGGCCTTTGCCCAGGACTGGGATAAAATAGAGGCTACGTAAAAAAATACCATTAAGTATGTAACTATTCGTATTAAAACTCTAACCGCCTTATTCGTAAATTTCTCCTAAAGGTTCATGCAGACCAAACGAGCATTCGCTGTTCTATCCCCCTACTCTACGAAATTCGATCTTTACACAAAACGTGATTCGTTAATTTCGTAAAGTGGAAGATAGAACAGCGAATGCTCTTTTGGCAGACCAAAAGAGCATTCGCTGTTCTATCATGCAGAGCATGCACCTTAACTTAGCAAGCTCCTAATTATTATTTGTTCCTTTCGGCCTTATGAAGCATCTTTAAGAGCGATAGAAACAAACGATAGGTACTTCTACTATCAGCTTGCTAATTTAGAAGACGTTTATGAATAAGTGAGTTAGTTTATTTATTCAGCTATAATTTGTACTATGCTTTAACTTTAACAGATTATTGTTTAGTGACTCGTGGCACGAATAAGGGTGCGGCCCCACTGACGCGGAGCGGAGCGGTGCTGTGCAAAATTGACTTACATTCTTCAAATTCAAAATTCGAAACACTGTGATGCGGTCTCATTGGCCGAGCTCCCACAGCTCCGCTCCGCTCCGCGTCAGTGGAGCCGCACTCTTAAGGTGAAAACGCGACCATCATAAACCGGATGGTTTCTTCTTCACCTGCGCTCCAAAATTATTACATAAGTGGGCTACCCCGAACCGTATTCCCTGCAATATCGCGTCGATATCTATGACACCCCTAATATACGGTGAGATGCGGACCGTTGGTAGCACTCGCCACGAAAGATTAAGGAGGATTGGACTTACTTTATGAAACGGTTTTTTCATTTTTCATTTATGGAGTTGGTGTTTTCTGCTGTGTCCCTGGACATGTCATGAAATTGCTTTTGTGTTTATAATTTTCGCGGCTTGTTTCTGAAATCAGACCTGCAGGCCTAATCAAGATGACTCCACAGATACCAAAAGCAATTGAGTTGTTATCGCTTATCGTATACGATTGCAGAATGGCATCTTGGCTAGTCCTGCAGGAAACCGTGTAGGTAAATTAGATAATATTATTAGTTGTAGTTAATATTATTCCTAAGTAGTTATTGTTTTTAATATACTTATTTTACATGAATAAACATAAAATTTTTACGATAATATTATTATCATAATACCAAAGAAAAAATACAAGTTCACCAACATTCGATGTGGGAGTCGAACTCATATCCTCAGCCTTCGCTACTGATGTCTAAACCACTCAGCCATTCACAAAAAAATCACAAATCACACAGCTTACAGTCAACTGCTGGACGGAGGCATGTCCTATTACATATACGTATGGACGCATTAGTGATGATGATGACTGATGACGCAGCTGCCTGTCATTGATCTTTAATAAATTAATTGTCATCGAAATTTCAATCCCTTACTCGACTCTTACGTCACCCATGGAAAGAGTTGGGGTGGTGACAAATGTTTTCGTACTACCGTCCACGCAGCCAATGACAATTCAAACTACATTAACCCTTTTCTTGACAAAATTAAAAAAAATCGTGCATTCTAGCCTCCTCGCTGTTGTGTAAAGCAAAATATTCTGTATTAAAAAAATGGAAAAAGTGTTTTTAACAAGTCTGTAAGATTAACAAATATAAAGTTATATTATTAGTGAAACTATCTCCGACAAAGATAAGGGCATGTCCACATTAGGCGCACATTATTTATCCGCGCCCTAACGTGACATATTTTAAAGTCGGCATTTTAATAAGTCGCCTTGGAACCGGCCGCAGCTGTAGGTTGTCTGGAAGAGATTATCAGGATGTTTTACAACCCTGGTCCTTACAGTATATATCGTCCTATTGCTGCAAATACCAGCTATATGCGCGTATCATGTTATTCGAGAATGAAATTAACTATCATGATAATTAAAATTGATTCTGCCAAAATCTAAAACGAAGCGTGAAGAAGCATCTAGCGGGCCAGCAAGGCGGTGGCAACTAACAGGTTCTGATTGTCTTCTGTTCGTTGCCGCCGCGATTCGGGCTCTACTTTTCACTTACGATCAGGTAGAGTGGAGCCACTTTGTTGTGCCAACATAAAAAAAAATCTGATTTGTGCAGATAGCTGGTATTTGCAGTAATAGGACGATATATGTAGATAAATAAACATGAAAATACGTTGTAGTGCTAGTTATTGTGTGTATATAAGCATGAACAAAGAACCATGGCCCGTCTGGAAGGCTATTTCACTATCGTGGCAGGTACGATTGTAAAAATCACCGTTTCTCCCATTGTAGGCGTCCATAGGCTTCGGTTATAACACATCCCTCGCCATACTCACGGTACAAGATACGCAGACTAGATACGCGGTACCCTCCTCACAAGCCTTAATTTGCCCTACCTGGGGACGAGGTAGTGTTTTGAATTTAAGTGTCCAGTGGCCTATCCCACAAAACTTAACAAGCGAACAATTCTACAAAATTGTATAAATTTCCTTACAAAAACTTGACAATTTTGTAGAATTGTACGCTTGTAAAGTTTTGTGGTTTACGACCCAGGCATAAATAAAAAGCCTCGAATTGCAACTGCTGCGTCTAGAAGCCTCGACCGTTTAAGCCTCAAATTTAACTTTAAACACTTAAGTCTTCAAAGTTTCAACCTTCAAGCTTAGCGAGTCTTTAAGGTTTAAGTCTTCGAGACAAAAATCACTAGGGCGATGCCGATGTCAAATTGTGAAAAGGTCCAATCATATTTTATTTATTTCAATATATATTATTTCAATGTTACCTCATATACCTAGTAGGTAAACTATTCCAGCAGCGGTTGATCATGTGGTTTCGAGGCCTGGTGCGGATCCTAGGGTTACATTACATGCTCATCGCTTAACTAGCTCGAGAGAGTATCATTAAGCTACTGAGTAACTTTCAGCCAATCTTTTAACATAATAATATTACGTACTCGTCATTTTGACCATTCATTTATTGTAAATTTACGAAAACACCATCATAGCCTCAGCCGAACGATGGAGCGAGTCAGCCTCCGTATCCTAGTAGGTAGTGACCCCTACGTAGCTGGATGTTCCGGGTTCGAATCCCGGCGAGGCCCGAGGGCATTATTTGTGTATTTATTGCCCTTATATTTATTCTTTTTATTCATATGTTTATTAAATAATAAAATAATCTATGTATACTCGTTTCCACAAAAAAATATTTATTGAAAACCTTGACTGAAAAAAATGGTCTACTTCATTTGTAAAATAATTGGAGGCCAGGGGCCTCCACTCCTTTGTTGCCCCGAAGCCTCTCAACCTCTAAATCCGGCCCTAAGGTCACGTGACACTGAGACCAAAATAGGCTAACGATGTGTCCACCAGAATTCCATTCTGTGGGGTCGGCGTGTTCTCGAGTGGCGACCACGCACTGGACGGCGCAGCGTGGGAAGGCCCCCCACAAGATGGAGCGACGACCAGGTAAAGGTTGCGGGTGTCCAATGGATGCGGACAGCTCACGACCGATCTTTGTGGAACTCTCTGGGGGAGGCCTATGTCCAGCAGTGGACGTCAATTGGCTGATGATGATGTTGATGATGATGTGTCCACCAGAGGTCACGTGACATTGGTCCTAGCAGTAGCTCGCCCACCAACATTATTTAGAGCTAGCACATGCTCCTAATTGATGTCGCCCTGGGAATAAAAACTGCCCAATTATATCCTTAAACTTTGAAACGCCTCGACTGGGAATATTTTGTTTATTTTATCACCCACGGAAGGGCCCGCGGGAGGGGTAATGATTTTTAGGGCATGTACTTTATTATACTAGTGTGAATAAGACTTCCCAATGTGTTGCGATCTGCGACCACATATAACATGGACGTCTAATGCCAGCTCAAAAATGCCCCCAAACACAATTGTTCAATTGTGCCAAGATGGACAGGAGATAGCGTTTTTCTTAACACCACGCATATTTCGGCGTAACATCTTTGACAAATGTTTATAGAATATAGCCAATCAAAACTTTGACGGACCAATCACAACTATTTTGAAATGGCGGTTTAAGTTTTTGTTGATATTGAAATTCGTTACCGTGATGCATTGAAGAGGGGGTGACACCTTGTCAACTAATTCAGGACCGTTTTTGAAAGGCAATTTAGTATGGCGTGCGGCTTCCATGTTTTATTTGTTCGTAGGAGGCGATATTTTTTTTCTTCCGAAAGGATCAAAACGAACCAAACAAATAGTAGGTACCGAAGCTTACCAACACCGAAAGTGGGATTTGAACCCACGTCTTCAGCTTTCGTTGGTGATACCTAAACCACTCGGCCACTCCAACGCCCACCTCCGGCGGTAAACTTCGGTATTTTTTCTTTGGTATATGACATTTAATATTTAAATCTATATACAAGGTGCCCATGAGGAAAAGGAAAAATTCTAACAGCGTGTTTCTGAGACTAAATGAAGCAAAAAATGTTAAACAAGTTTTGGTGAAAACTACAATTTATGTACAAGTACATAGATTAAATCTAGCTAATCTACTTAACCTAACCTAAATCTAAGATTGGCCCTTGTGGCATTGTACCGAGGATGCTGGCGGCATTTCCTCGCTGTATCGCAATACTGATGCGTTGTGCGAGGAAGTCGCCAGCTCTTCGGTCTTCAGTAACATCAACCAGACGTTTCGCGATCTCAGCAAACAATTTGCGCGCGCTTGGGGCCCCATGAACCCTTTTTAACTTCACATTTGGTCTGAAATCCGCTGTTGAATTTTTTCCGTTTCCTCATGGGCACATGGTAGATAGTGTTACTGGGTTGTTCTCTCGACGTTTGAACGCTTTCATTACCTTCTTTACATTTATTTTAAAGTGAGCCAAAATAATGAAAATATTTCATTCGCGATTGTATTGCACAGGATACTATAATAGTAGGTATAGAGTTGTATTAAATAAATAACTGTTATTGTGGCTCATTTGTACTGAATATGTGAGGAAGGGAATGAAGCGGTTGAAACGCTAAGAGAAGAACCCTACTTTAAAGCCCTTTATTTTTAAAAATATGGGAAGCTTTGTTTATTGCAATATTTCAAAAGGTGTTATACCGTGCAATTGTGTATGTGTGATGAAACAGTTTTAGTAAAAACCATAAAATTCTTTCTCAGAAAACGCTTGAACCTGCAATTACTTACAAATGATTTACTCGCCTAAATGATTTAATTGTCGGCGAACTTCGCACGTTTCGAAAAACTTTAACACTAAATCTGCTCTTTGGGCCATTCCGCTGATATACAGGCAATACAGTTTTTAATTTCAGGCAACATTTCATGATCGAGGTCAGGTGCGGCTTTCTAAAATCACGAATTGATCTTTTAAATGTAATATTTAAGCAAATGTCATGACAATTTTACACACGGAATACTATAATTATAACTCCTGTGATTTTATACAAATACTGTTGAAAATAACGACAAAATAATGTTAAAACAGTTATAAAAATTAAAAAAAAAATTCTGACCGCAATATCTTTCATTTGATACCCAAAATGGGGGTGGATTTCAAACAGCCCATCCGTCATCTTTGGGAGGCCGCCATGTTGGATTTCAGTGACGTTTCTTAGCTAGTCATGTATTGTCATCAGAACTCAGAGCGTGTGCAAAATTTCATCCTAATCCAAGGCCGGGAAATGGGTCAAATTAAGATTTTTAAAGCTAATAAAAATGTGTTAAAATAAATACACAGATTTACTCACTCATGCATATCACTCAGACTTACTCATGCATATTGAAATACACAGAAAACAAACATGATAAAGGTTTTTTAATGATAATACAAGGTAATTTTTGGGTCATGTAGCAGGATTCAAGACAGTAATCGGGACGGAAAATCAAAAAATCATCTTGTACATAAGGAAATGGACACACCTCAACAAAATTTTTACCTGGAACCTTCAGGCTGGCAGTAAGAGACCGCGGGCTACAAAAATATCTGTCTCCTTTATTTTACGACGTGCACAATTGCACAGTGAGTGCAATGTAATCATCATCACATCACATCATTCTATCTCAGTCCACTGGTAGACGTAGGCCTCTCCTATTAACTATGCGTAAATACGCATTAGGAGGTAAAAGCCCATAATCGCCACGCTGGGCAAGCGGATTGGAGATCGCAGTAATGTGTCAACTATGATGACGCTACTGCTCATCATCAATCTTTTATCAAATAATGATGATTAACAAATCAATCCCTTAGTCGGCTCATACGACACCCGCAGGAAGATTTGGGGTATCTATTTTTACTACCACCACACGGCGAGCCACACGGCCAATTTTTATCTTGAATAAATGATATTGGTTAGTAAGCTGAAGTGGCAGAGCAGAAAGCCGATGGGTTCAAAAAGTGCTCGAGTGGAGACCACGATTAAGCAAACGCAGCGTTGGACCGACTCACTCACAACTTCACAAAATCGACAGAAGACAATGGGAGAAGCTGGATGCAGGTCGCTTCCAACCTGTACATATCAATACTTACAACCTGTTCAGCAATGGACCTATGGGTGTGCTGATGAAGTGATATTGAAATGAAATCAATTGGCCAACTCCGAATATGCTACGAAACGGAAATTGGGATTTGTCTTTGTGTGAGTGGACGAGTAGTAATGTCACAATGTTCACAGTGAAATATTGACCAACAGTATATTATCTTATCTACCTCATAACGGCCTCCGTAGCTCAGTCAGTACTGGGTGCTTAGGCAAGTTGCCAATCGTAAACGGAAGGCAGCTAACTGTCTTTGTCGCACTAATATGCAAGAGTGACAGAGAGGGAAAACTACGATACGCTACCAAGCGCTAGGGATTGGCAACTTGGCTAAGCATCCTGACACTGCCTGTGCAATTCCTAAAAATGTACATTTGGTTCACGTCTTCGATATTGATAAAAATTGGTTGGCTGGTAGATTCAATGATGCTGTGAATATTTGTTGTGAAACGTTCCTTTTTTGTTACCAATAATATATAGGAGAGCCGTGTGGTGACGGCAGTAAGAATACATTTGTCACCACCCGAACTCCTCCTTCGGGTGTCGTAAGAGTCGACTAAGGGATTGAAGTGTCACCGACCACTATTTGATAAAAGATTTATGATGGGCAGCAGCGTCATCATAGTGCACACATTACTGCGATTATGGGCAATGCGTCTATACGCATAGTTAATAGGAGAGGCTACGTCCAGCAGTGAACTATCAAAGGATGATGATGATGATGATGATGACGATGATGATGATGAATATATAGGAATCAGCTAACAAAAAAGAAACGTTTTATAAATTCAATAATTGAATGATCGTTCGTGGAATGTTTAATTTGACATGACAACACACAATATATTGTGTTTTATAGCATTAAAGTTTTTGATTTAAATTTGATAATGTGGGTTAGGCCTATAAATAAAATTAATCGGAATACCGATCCTTAGTTATAAGGTAGACAAACATTTTGACTGTGACTTACCCTGCGTTCAACCATCCCTCACAGGCCTAAATCTCAATTTTCATGGCCTGCACTTTTTAATAACATAATAACCTTTAGGATCGAGGCAATTTCTTGATGGAATTGAAAAAGTTCGGTGATTCCTTACCTTTGCGTTGACTTTGGATATCGATATCTGTACCAAATTTTTGTAAAAGCGAATTTGGGATAAAGGTACAGAGTATAATCTTGAGTGATTGGGTTATAAAGTTCCTTTGGATATATGTAAGTTTAGATAACATTTCAACTTGAAATATACATTTAAGATAAGTTTCTATACATACATATTATTTTTAAAGGTTAAAAATAATTATTATATTCATATTCCACAATATATACATACTAGCTTTTGCCCGCGGCTTCGCACGCGTAGATTTTGGACTTCTATGAAAAAAAATGTTATAAACCGACTTCAAACAAGAAGGAGGTTACCATTTCGATTGT
>JALPQI010020710.1:0-19201 GCA_025490895.1 Thaumatotibia leucotreta | reverse complement strand
CTTTGTAGCGAAAAGTGACCTCCCACAGAGAACTCCCCTCGGGAGTTCCCCGCGCACAAAGTGTTAACTTATAGTAAACACATATACATGTAACGTAAGAACGGCATCGCTGACGTAACTTAGTACGAGTATATTCTCTATAAAAAAAAATTACAATATTCTTCAGTCTACAACCAACACAAAGCAAATTGGCTAGGGACAAGGCCTAAGCGTTAAACAATTTGTTAGCCAACTACACACCATCTCAAACATCCAAGTACAACAAGGTCATGTACAAGTATATCCTGTAGGTACATCGCCCGTAAGTGTTGGAGAAGCCACTTAAGCTGAATTTATTGGACAGGTGTGCACACTTAGGCGGAGGTACTCTCGGTCAAGGTAAGCATAAAGCCATATGCCTATATTGAACTTGAACTTTTAGGTAGGTACCAAATAATATAGGGATTGATAAATAGGTACCTAATAAATCGATTTCTCGAGGTTTTAGGCAGAGCAAAAAAAGTAAATACGTTACACTAATTGAAACTAAGCACCTTTAGAAAATAGTGTGATATGTACAGTCAACAAAAATATGGATCGAAAAATCCTCTCATAAATATGTAACAACGTATTATTACATAGAATAGTGCACTGCGACATATTTTATTACATATTATTGCGAGCTTTTTAACATAGGTAGAGGATATATAGGTGTATTACACCTTACCTTTGCCTTTGACTGTACACCTATCAAGACATGCGAATTTGTTTATGTTGTACCAAATTGCCTTTAATGACGCGAAAATACGAACCATGCCACGCGGCTTCGTGAATAAAAGGATCTATAATCACGAAGCCATAATGACCACTTCTGTTTTGAACTCCGTTGAGTATTATTAAATAAAAATTTTAAATGCATTTTTGTTTGCATTAGAGGGTTAATAACTATAAATTTACAGACAACGATTAAAATAGGTGAATCAAATTATCATAATTTTATTTACCACTAAAGGTTAAGCCGCCGTGTGAAGACGGCAATAATAAATAATACACTTGTCACCACCCCCAGATCTCCTGCGGGTGTCGTAAGAGTCGACTTAGGGATTGAAGTGTCACTGACCTTTATTTAATAAAAGATTGACGATGGGCAGCGTCATCATAATGGACACATTACTGCAATCGCCAATCCGCATGCCCAGCGTGGCGATTATGGGTATTTACCACCTAATGCGTTTATACGCATAGTTAATAGGAGAGGCCTACGTCCAGCAGTGGACTATCATAATCAAAGGTTAAGCAAAAGGCAAAAATTGGTAATTCTTCATAACCTAGACATGAAGTGACAATGAACCGTGCCTACTTGGCTAGCATCCAAAGCTCAACAGGTGGCTTTGGCAGCCTCTCGTATGTTTCCAATGGCTTAAACGAGTGGAATTTTTGAAACGACCAGTATAGTGTGATCCTTAGGTTTTTCCTACGCCCCCATCGGTCGCTGATGTTGCTCAAACGTACACATATAGATATATATTCCCAGCTATGGCTATGGTAACACGCATTGTACGCGGGGCTTGTAAATTGCTTAACGGCCATGTCCATTCTCGAGCACGAATTCAGAGGGCCTAGTGTAAGTAATAACTTCTAAAAAACGTTTCGATCGCGTTTACGTTTTTCATCGCCATTTCATACAAATGACGATGAAAACGTAAACGCGATCGAGACGTTTTTTATAAGTTATCACCTACATACACTAGGCCCTCTGTCTAATTGTAGGTAGCATGCAGCCACAGTACAGTTCAGCGACACGGCGGTCGTACCGCGAACTTCGAAATCCGCAAATTTCGGGGATTTGTATCTGTCACTCCAACGAAGGTGTCATTATGACCTTCGATGTTCGCGGTAGCAACCCTGAAGGTCTGTTGCAGAATCAGTAGCCGTACCATGAGCACAGGGTGGACACGTCATACAAAAACTCAATCTGACATTTGTCCGTGCCTAAGTGTGTGCACGCGCAATACAACAATAAATGCCAGCCATCTTCCTTCTTGCCTACCGACGCACACCGGCAAACGTCATCCGGCGGCCGAGTGGTGTTGGGTAATTCGAATTGGTGCGGGGGTGGTCGTGGCCTTTCTGTATGTACAGTCGCCATCAGATATATGGTAGCGGTCGAGGTCCCCAAATAAATCGGAGCAACGTAAAATTTCAATAAATTCGTTACGTGAGAAAAGGGCAATGATTTGGGAGCGTGTAATTGGTCATAAATTTAGGGGCAGTCACTTTTCAATAAATTCGTAACGTACAAGTAGGTAAAGATATCGGAACGAACATGACTCAAAGATATCGAAGCAGCCAGGATGATCATAAAGATCGGAACATTTATAGGAAATACACCTAAGTCTGCGTAACATACTTTATTTTATTTGTTACTATGTTGTCACTACTACTACTTTAAGTTGTCAAAGTCAAAGATGATTTTGACGGCACTGTTGTGGGTGAGTAAATGAGTTTCCTAGATAAAAGAGAAGTTTTCAAGCATCATTATCGAAAAATGCATAAATACAATTTTGATTTTTTATTGGTGTAATCAAAATCATATTAATATGGGATAAGTAAATAAAATCGTAAAGCTAGGAAATGATTTATTTGAACGAAACTAAAAAAAGTATAAAGGGTGAACAGAATACCTAAAAGTCATTTGACGATCCTATTTTACCACGGTGACAAGTCCGAGAATTGTAAATTGACTGTTTCTCCCAATGCAGGCGTCCACGGGCTACGGTTACCACTTATCATCACCATCAGACGCGCCGTGTGGTCGTTTGTTTTACAAATATATTGCAAGAACTTTTAGCAATCAACAATAAATACCGTCTTTTAAGCGAAGCAAAATTATATATTGTCACAAAAATACGACAATTGTAGCGAAATTCCAACATAGGTCGAACCTCATATCAAGAATTTACGAAAGTCGTTCTAAACCTTGTGACAATTGTAACGACTTTCCGAAAGTAAAATAGTAAATTACGATACAAGTGCGAAAAAAATTAAGTGGAGTGGAACGAGTAGTAGAGGTCCAAATGGAAAAAATTGTGCGCTGTGAGTTACAGTTTTGTAATTTTTACCAGAGCTAGAGGGTGTAAAAATAAATATTTTTAGATGTGGAGGGAAAACCAATTCCCCCCCTGAACGAGGGGAGAGGGGGGTGAATGTGCAAACGGAAGGGTTATGTTTAAAATTTTTTCGTCTAATATTTAGGCCTACTATTCATTGTTTGGTATCATTTTCATATAAAACAGACACGGGGAATTCATTTTTGATAATAAACATGAGGATTTTCATACATAAAAAAATAATTATTGGTATAAAGGTAAAATAATCACCGTTTTTATTTTGATTGTTGCGTTATATAAGTATTACGAAGTAAATATATGAAAACAAAAAAAATACTACAAGATAGCAAATTTATTGTAGTTTTAAAAAATATATACTTTTTGGAACTTTTCATGCAAAAATAAGTTGTAAAAAAATTGCACCTGTCGCGTACCTCGAATAAAAAAGGGACGTTGCTTTGACTTATTGTTGACAGTACGTTTCTACTGCGGCAATTTAGCGATTTAGCGTAAACAAAATACTCCATAATGTCTGTTAGGACAAATTGCATCAACCTGGGTTAACCAAGCACCCCGGGTTAAACGTTTATTTCACACGGAATTTGATAATTGATAAATTTCTTTTGAAGTAAGTGACTGACCCGGCACTATACAGAGGATATCCGAGACATCAGCCTATGTGATATTAGAATGGCTCTTGAACAGCTCAAAAATAACAGGGCGTCTAGGGAAGACGGAATTATAGCTGAGCATCTGAAGCCAGGTGGTAAACCAATCCTTATGGCCCTTCAGAAGTTGTTCAACTCCGGAAGGGAGAACGCCTTAGGCATGGAACAGAAGAGTGGTGGTACTGTTCTTGAAAAAAAGTGACAACGCCTTATTGAAGAACTACCGATCCATCTCACTTCCGAGCCATAGTATTTATAAGATGTTTTCAAGAGTCATTACGAATCGTCTTGCACGCAGGCTTGATGACTTCCAGCCTCCCGAACAAGCCGGTTTCCGAATTGGCGTTTCGTAAATGTTATACAGAAGACCGAGGAATAGGTATAACATGCCCCTCTGTTTAGCGTTTAGCGTTTGTGGACTACGATAAGGGGGGTTTCCATGACGTACTAATGCGGTTTAATTTAAGTCGAGAGAAAGGAACAAGGCTATACGAGTCGTGTATCACTGCCCCTTTCCGAGAACCTAAACTGAATCGCATTAGTACGTCATGGTAACTCCCAAGACCTTCGATTTGATTGAAACTGGGCGTACTGCAGTCTCTTTAACGATACCAAGAAGACTACCGCTATTTCGAAATGTTGAGGTGTTTGTACGAAAGCGCCACTATGTCAATCCGACTCCAAGACCAGAGCTTGAAGCATATTATACTGCAGCGGGGAGTCAGGCAAGGAGGTGTCATCTCCCCTAATCTGTTTACCGCTACACTGGAAGATGTCTGTAAGACTGGACTGGAAAAGGTGAGTATCAACATAAACAGCGAGTACCTCACTCACCTTCGATTCGCTGATGATACGGTGGTCTTGGCTGAGACCTTGGAAGATTTCAGTACGATGCTCGCTGACCTCGGTAGCGCCTTCGAGCGAGTTCGTCTTAGGATGAACATGGATAAGACGAAAACTCCCGTTACAATTGGAGACTAAACTCGAAGGTGTAGACGACTATAATATACCTAGGAGAAGCTACCCAGTTAGGTAGGTCCAACTTTGAGTAAGAGGTCAATCATCGAATCCGACTAGGTTGGGCAGCGTTTGGGAAGCTACGACACATCTTTTCGTCCAATATTCCGCAGTTCTTGAAGACAAAAGTATTTGATCAGTGTGGCAACACACACTGATCAAAGATTTAAAACAGTGATGACATACGGTACTGAAACGTTGTCGCTAAGAATGGGCATCATAAGAAAGCTGAAACAATGGAGAGGGCTATGGTGGGAGTCTCTCTGCGAGGTCGTATTAAAAATGAGACGATCCGCAAGGCACAGCGGGTGTCCACAAGGTGGACAGTGAAGGTCTCAGGAGTCCGCCGGCGCAGGACCGGTCATTGTGGCAATCTTTGGGGGAGGCCTATGTTCAGCAGTAAATATAATAATGATGATTTATGAAGTAAACGTTTAACAATTGATTGTCAAATTCCATGTGATATAAACTTTTAACGTGGGTGAACTGGGTTAGTTGTTTAGTCCCGGTTAGTGAAAATTACCTTTATCGTCTTTGGTAATGAAATCATTACCTAATGACACTTGTAAAAATGATTACCCATTCCGATTCATATGATCAGATACTATATATCATACATGTGATCAGATAGACCAGATATATAATTTACACGCGGTATACAATAATCGATAAAATCTAAAAATAGAATCTGATCAAATAATATTCTTAATAATCTTAGGTTATTTAAAAAAAGAAGATCAGAAAATATTCAATTTACTTTCATATCAATAAATATTTAAAATTGTAATATGAACAATGATATGCAAGTACAAAAATATGTATAATCTATGAGCAGTTGCCGGCACAAAAGTCTCTTTTTTGAGATTACGCGGAGGTTTTTGTTGGAGGTACGCGTCAGGTTATTTTTTTTTCAGTGAATTTTTGTATGAAAGACTACAAAATGTGTATATTTTTAGAAACTGCAATAAATATGCTAACTAACACATTTTTTTTAAATTGGATAAGTTTGTTTTTTAATACTTATATGACGCTTAAATTAAAATGAAAACGGTAACTTTTTTACTTTTACTCCAAAAAATCTACATTTTTATATGAAATTGCTCATGTTTATGATAAAAAATGGATTTTCCAGGTCTGTTTTACACGAAAATGATACCAAACAATGCATAGTAAGCCTTATTAATTAGTAAAAAAATATTAAACGTAACCCTTCCGCATGCACATTCACCCCCCTCCCCCCGCGCTCAGGGGGGAATTGGTTTTCCCTCCACATCTAAAAACAACTATTTTGAGACCCTCTAGCTCTGGTTAAAATTACAAAACTGTAACTCGCAGCGCACAATTTTTCTCAACTTTGTATGGACTGTGACCCTTACTAGAGTGGAGATAAATTAAAAAAATCTACACGAGTTACGAATTTCCTTTTCGCACGTGTATTATTAGTGATAATTGTATGTTGGTGGCAAACAAGCACACGGACCGTCCGATAGTAAGCGGTAGACGTAGCCTGCGAAGGCTTGACATCAGTAACAGTGATATTATACATATATGTATCGGGAACTCTAATGACAGCCGAGCTAAGAGGGGTAAGATTCCAGTTATCTGCCTCCTAGCTTCTCGTTACTCGCCACCAACAGCACTCAGAATCTTGTATCCACGCATCTACGCAGTAGTAGAAAACGAATGGAGAGTTCTAAGCTTGCGTCCATGCATAGATGCATACTCCATAGAAATAACTTCCTTCATAAGAATGTAAACCCTTCACATAACAAGACAAGAGTGAATCGTTCTATGTCTAACACGGGAATGAATTGATGAACACTGCAGTAGTGACCTTTTATACTGTCAGGTCACCAGCCACCTGTTCATAGGTTGGTATCATCTACCTGCAAACCTGCATGGACCAAGCAAAGACCACTCCAAGCAAAACATTGCTTATCGTTTTCTAGATTTAGTAACTCATATCTCCGACACGGCCATACTGACAAGACAAGCGTCCTCGCTTGTATCTGAAACAAACACGTACATCAGTAATCTTTGTCACCACTCGGTTACTCCTGACCAAATTATCTGTCTACGTAAAATCAACTCAACTCAAGGAAAATAATTTTATTCTTTGCCACTGAATTTAGGATCACTTAAAGTCAATTCATTACCACCAATTTAAATGCAAGACCAGACAAGTACCACCTGGCTTTCATAGCCACCTTTTACGTAAAACACATGACGGCAAACTTTCGGAAGCAGGTCTCTCATTCGTGGCCTATTGGTTATCACATAACCACACTACGCGCATCCCCAAGGGATCGCCGAGTCAACCCTATGACTCTACGGTCTCTACAAGACCCGACCTCCGCCAGAGCTTATCGCGCACCGCGTACCCACGGACTACTCAAAGGTAGACACCGACTTCTAACGGGCTACGGCTACGATCAAGCCTCTGGTACGGTCGACCAACCGAACTGAGAACCTCATCCTTCATGCCACAACAATCTTCATCTACTTCACGTGGTACTTGGCTTTCTAGCATTTTCATTAACAACAAAATGTTATCTGTATTCAATCATTTATGAACTTCAATTTGTTAGACAATTTTGATAGTGCCACCAGCTCAGTTTCAGTTACCAGTAAAATCAAAATTAAGGAAACACAAGTCACGTTTATGTCTATCGGAAACTCACATTGTGACATAGTCACCTCATCCCGTTTAACAACAATAACTTATTTTGTGGCATTGCCAAAATGATCTCAAATAATGAATGATTCAAATTAGTCAACCTCTCGACTCAAACAAAAACGTAAATTACTCAACCAGGTTACATTATAACCATCCGATTTCATTTCAGTCCATCGGATTGTTAGGATCCAATAACCTATCAGAAGTTAACCATCTCAGCCGCGTAAGTGCTACTCCTCGCAAAGAGTATACTGCACATAAAAAGCAGTCCACGTGCACCTTTTACATGCTCCGGAACTTCCGATGCGATTATTCGATTACGCTCAATCCCTCGGACTTGCTCTCGGTCCATTGAAAGCTCACATGACTGATGATTAGAACTCATTAAATTTAAAAATTACCCTTTCCGCATTTAAAGTAGTTAATAGATGATTTTAATGCCGCAATTCAGAATCATATTTTCTTAAGGTACTCGTTTAATCAACCCAGGGAATAAAATCAACTTCATTAACATTCGAAATAGACTAGTCAGTCTAACTATGTACTTACTACTTTACTAGCCAGTAACCGACACAGTTCTACAATAGTCAAATGAAACACTTCAACAAACCAACAAATGGGTTGCAGTACTCACAGCAGTTACAATACTCCAGATGCTACACCCAGCAACTGAGTCTTAACAACCACCTACATGGCTGTCGCACAATCTAAACGCCTTGACCCATACACCATTAAACCAAACGAACGCCACTCACAATCGTGGCCGCACTGAGACGGAAAAATAGATCCGATTTTACACCTACGACTACGAATGATAAATGGTGTATGTAGTCTGAGAAAACTGAACCCAACAAAAATGTAAAAAGTTTCATTCCACGATTGCAAACTAATTGATTAATTTCAATAAAACTTACAATTTTAATTGAACTAAAGAAGTCAAACTGAAACTATTGACAGCCCAAATAATAAGAAATTATTATCATCACCATCATCATGACAGTCATCATGATCATCATCATGACCACCATCATGACCTTCACCATGACCTTCACCATGACCTTCACCATGACCTTCACCGTGACCTTCACCGTGACCTTCATCATGACCTTCACCATGACCTTCACCGTGACCTTCACCGTGACCTTCATCGTGACCTTCATCATGACCTATAAGAAATTATTATAACCGATCTCAATGCGTTTAATAAAACTTGTTTATTTTAAACTTGCGTAACTGTAACATTGATGTCTAATTTAGTTTCAATTTTGCATTTCTTCCTCCATTTTTTTTTTAACTCTAAATAATCGAAAGGGAATAAACCCTCGATGGCTACAAAACAACATTAGTTTCACCAATTAGCTCAGACCTCAAATAGCCCAACAAAAATGTGAACTGCTCAGCGGATTAACAACGTGTCCACACCACGTGCTGCACCAGGTGTTCACGGTAGGCAGTAACGACACCTGCTACGCCACCGGGCATGACATCAACAACTTGCAGGCCGGCAGCTCGTTCTGACTCACCATGTTGAACTGTAATCATTAAATTGTACGATATCATTTTTATCACAAAAACAAAGTATATTCAAAGCCGACTGATTTCCTTTTTTTTTCAAGTAGACTATAAGCAGTTTTGAACAGATGTTGAGATAATTGGAATGCTAGACCTAATCATAACACTAAGTACCTAAAGTTTGAGGTTAGACACTGACCTCATCTTATACTCGACATCAAAATAAGATTGTGCTTCACTTTACTATAATCAAATTAATCTCGCAAATAATAAAACGTATTAAGAACACAAAAACTTAACGTTACAAACAGAAATGTCAACCGTTAGTTCTTTAAACTACTGCTTCTAATTTTTCATTAAAACAATTGGAAAGAAACCTGTCCTTTAATTTCCGTTGCTCCAAAATAACCATAGAGTTGGCGTCTTCAATTCTTAATTTCTTGGACATAGGTATCGCAAGAAATTGCGCTCGTTTCATCGTCACAGCATATTCATCATGGATGAAACTGTAGACTACTATGACAGTGAGCTTGTTGATCTTGAAGTTGAACATCTGTAACGGTAATTTCACACGCATAGAAAACTTTTAACACAAGGCATGGATTGAAAATGTTTATCACTATCACAAATTAATTTTTGGTACACTCGAAAACAAAACAAAACAAAGGGCTACCTGCCCATATTTTGGTACTGCTAGTATTTCACAACTAAGTAAGTAATAAGTATGGGTCATGATATACTTTGAAATCACTAGAATTACTGTTTTTATTTCTTTTTTTTTTTTTCAATAGGGTAGGATACCTACCCACACGTTTTCTTACAACAGTAATCACAAAAAAAAGAACAAAGCAGTTTTCTAAATCACGACTCAAATCAAACTTAACTGCAAACATAGTGAACAATCATTACCTTACCAACTGTTGTCGATTTTAAACCTTACCGTTTACATGTGATGCAATACCAGTACTCACTGTTACGTGAGCCTTGAGTCTTCATCCCACTTGCTGATATCGGGAACTCTAATGACAGCCGAGCTAAGAGGGGTAAGATTCCAGTTATCTGCCTCCTAGCTTCTCGTTACTCGCCACCAACAGCACTCAGAATCTTGTATCCACGCATCTACGCAGTAGTAGAAAACGAATGGAGAGTTCTAAGCTTGCGTCCATGCATAGATGCATACTCCATAGAAATAACTTCCTTCATAAGAATGTAAACCCTTCACATAACAAGACAAGAGTGAATCGTTCTATGTCTAACACGGGAATGAATTGATGAACACTGCAGTAGTGACCTTTTATACTGTCAGGTCACCAGCCACCTGTTCATAGGTTGGTATCATCTACCTGCAAACCTGCATGGACCAAGCAAAGACCACTCCAAGCAAAACATTGCTTATCGTTTTCTAGATTTAGTAACTCATATCTCCGACATATGATATTATATATATATATACCTATGTTTATGCTATTGTTGCTTTACTAAAATACAGGGTGGCTCATTAAAATCAGTCAATATGGGAATGTCTGAAACTATCGGATATACGAAAATATGTTCTTAGGAACCATGTCATCGATTTTAATAAACAGAAAAAGTGCATTAATATATTTGAAAAAAAAAAACTACCCAGAAGGGGAATCGAATCCGGTTGTTTTGAAAGAATAAACTTATCTGCACTATTTCTATTCGGATATCCATTGTGCAGGTCTTAAGCAGTAAATAGTAGTATTTGTTTTTAGGAACCATATCACCTAAGAAGCATGCTGTCTAAAATTAATAAAATATATCGTAAAAAGATCGCCTGATTTGACAGCTCCTGATTTTTTTTCTGTGGGGTTATTTAAAAGGGTTTGTCTTTTCTAATTGGCCAACGAACCTTTAGCAATTAAAACAAAATACTCGAACTACGATCACTGAAATAACGCCAGAAATGTGTGAAAAAGTGATGAAAAATGCGATGAAAAGGGTTGGCATCTGCGATGCTACTGGAGGTGGATATTTGTATGATTATTTTCCATGTGTAATTGCCGACCCAAAATAATTTTATTTAACCAGTGATACTTTATATTTTTTGTGTTATGTATGGAATAAAATTTCAAAAATAAAGTGTACATATCTTATTTGGCCACCCTGTATGACTATGAATGTAATCTAGATTGACTTATACACTGTCAACAGTACTTTCAAATCCCATTGTAATCGCTGTTTAATAATATCTACTTCAATATAATTATTACTCTATTTATTGCGCCACCGCCGAGTACCCGACATCCTTCTTACGAAATTTAGGTTTGCTCCTTGTTCTAACTTTGCCAATTTTGGCAATACGTCAAAACAGCGGTTAACTAGATAACTCATTTTAATGATTTAGGCATAATATCTGTCCCATTTGCGAAAGAGACAGAAATATATTTGTCACGATGACAAATGTCTACTCTTTTCGAAGAACGTCAAAACAAACCACTCTGTTCTAAATTCAAATTATTGACAACCTATTCAAGACTTGTGGCTGACCATAAAGAATTTAAAGTGATGTGTACATCAATTGTTGTTGTCAATAATCATGGTGTGTCATATACATATGACACTAAGGTATATTTTCCATAAATGTTGAGATATTTACGACCACCCTGACTGCTCAGATATTTCTGATTATATCTGTGTTCCGATATTTTTGCCTAATTATACGTTACGAATTAATTGAAAAGTGGTTGCTCCTAAATTTGTGATGAATTACATGCCTCTAATTATTGCCCTATTCTCACGTAACGAATTTATTGAAATTTTACGTTGCTCCGATTTATTTGGGGACCTCGACCGCTACTATATATCTGATGGCGACTGTACAAGTAGTACTATTACATACTTATTCTGTACCATGAGTACAAATCAGTAGTACAGCTACAGCAGGCCTACGCGAACTTTCATTATCGTAAATTCAAGCTAAAATTTCAGCTTGTCATAAGACTGGACTACTACTCATAAAGGGTTACTATGATGGTCATTACAGTGCACACACACTAGTGCGATCACCAACCCGTTTGCTCAGCGCGACGATTATGGGCATTTTGCCGCAAAATTAATAGCAGAGTCCTACATCCAGCAGTGGTCTGAGAGAGGCTGATGATGATAATTATGATGTGATGTAAGTTCTAGACGTTAGATATTATGTAGAGTCATATTTTGTAGTCGATTATCTGCGAGTACCTACGGTTCGCAAACCTGGACATTTAGTAATAAGATTAAAACCAAACTGCAAAAATGCCAGCGCTCGATGGAGAGAAGCATCCTTAATATCAAACTCAGTGATCGAAATAGATGTACAGATATGAAACAGAACAAAAGTTATTGATGTGGGACATGTTGCACGTACGGCAAATAGCAGGTGGACGAAAATTGTCACCGATTGGCCAGGCCTCTTTAACAAGAGACACAAAGGGCGCCCAAGAGATCGATGGGCTAACGATATATAAAAAATTGCAGGAAAAAAATGCAAGATAGAAAAGCATGGAAGGTATTGGAGGAGACCTATACCCAGAAAGGGGCCTTAACTTAGTCAATAGTATTAGTATTATCATTTTAATAGTACATTGTGCATCAAGGGAGGTAAGTACGGAATGTTTTTCATCACACTTGCCAACCAAAAAATAAGTTTTAAGACATAATATTATTAAATGACGTACTGACATTTCTATTTGCGCAAGCAATGGCGCGCTTAGACAGCAAGTGTGATGAAAAAGTATTTTCTTGTATGTAAAGTTAAGGAAATAAAAGGCTTATTATTTATTATTATCTGCGAGTAATACGACCCCAGCTTTTGGTCTGACACCTGGTGGCTTCAAGTAGCTTTGTTTTATACAATTTTTGACGTGTTGCACATGTGATCAGTGGCTAAGCATCATCAAAGAACACTTATACTTTTTAATAGATCTCAAACAATAATTCTCATAATATAAGTCCATCAAAAATAAACATCGTACGATTACAGTACTATGTCTACGTATCTGAGCACTTTATGATATTATTATTAAATCCATTAGAGATTATAAATAGAATTTAATGAACATGATTGCAGGTAGCTACTCATCCAAATGTTCTGTAACGTCTTAATATCAACCTGAGCTGAGAGATATTCTTGGTAAAGAAACTGACATGAGAAATGACATTTATTATTCCGCTTTTACTTTATATTCAATAATTTAATGATCTAGGGCCCATTTCTCATAAGCTTGTAACTTGTTATACAAGTGTAAGTCTCTTTTTGACACTGTTAATTAGGTAAGGACTTCCGCTTGTATTACAAGTTACAAGCTTTCGAGAAATGGGCCCCTAGTCTAGGTTTTTTTGATCGAAAACTACAGTCACTTGAGTTAATTTTAACTGTACCTACTCGTTTTTTAACTAAAACGTGTATAAACAAAGGTAGGTATTTATGAGATACTCGAGACGTACAAAAATAGAGACATATAAAAGTTATTCTGTTATTTAAAAAAAATAGTAGACGGTATTATACATAGACATGTGCGATGTCTGATGCGATGTCTGTTAAAATATTACTTCGAAAGCACTTAATGGCAGGAGTCTTTGAAATTGGGAATTTAAATAAACCACGCTGCACTGCTTCATATCAGGTGTTCATATTGAACACATCACATCTACCCCGGAATTCTAGTTTCATTTCTAGTCTTTTAAATATAGAAGCGATATTTATTTAAAAAGTTTATTATGGCTCGCAATAAATCGAATCAGATGAAATACAGTTGCCAAGTTGTGTGAAATATTAGTGGTGCATTTGCTTTAATCTGACACTTGTAATAACAACGTGTCAATAAATACGTAAACACCACTCGATATTATAATTTGAAATGATTAATGAAATAGAGCTGTGTTCTGAATAGAGCTGTAATTTCAAGAGCAATTTAGTTATTTTCATGAATGATACTTTTGATCGAAGTTTATTCGCATACATTTTGTTTATATTTGACGCTTGCTAATAGTTTTTATTAATATGGACATATTTATGTTTAATTTCCCTAAGCTGACTGGAGATAATTTACTTGAGTTTACAATCGTGGTTGGTTAGAAATTCTGGACAGTTAAACCATTTAACTTAACCGTGTCGCCATTAATGCAAAATTACATCACGGAGATCAGAGCTTGCATTGGAATGGGACAAAATTTTACATCTTAAAACCAAAATCAGACCTTTTGTCATATTTATCAGATTCTGCTGTGGTGAGCTGGATCTTGCTTGTTTAATATGTATAATCAGACTATGGCGGTTAAAAAGTTAAATATATTTAATTCGTTTTTTTTCTCAAATTACGAACAATCTCAAAAATTTTGGATGCTAAAAAAGATTGTTTCAAATTTTGTACGTTTCGGTCAATGCTACAATGTATGATTATTCATTCTATGCAGACACCGTATTTTACAGCAACTTTCCCGTCCTAAAATTATCTAATTTTCAAAAATTCCGTGCAAAACGAGTTGGAAACTTTACGCACCAATTGGACCAGAAAGTTAGCGCACCTGAATATTAAAATTTACAGGCACGTGGAATAAAGGTATTATTCATGTAAATCATGTATTAGAATTAGCCAACATTTTAACGATTCCAGCACGCTTAGCACATGATTGGTGCAACAGTATGTCGCGGCGAGACAGATTTTCCGTCTTTTACTAACTATATGAATAAAAGACGGACGGATAGTCTATCTCGCCATGACATATTGTCGCATTAATCATGTGCTAAGCTTACTGCCTTTGTTATCAGTATCAGAAAATAAAAATAATTTAATTGGATGTTGAACATCATTAATTTGGACAAGCGAACCTCATAATAAAATGAAGAGTACTCGAACCTCTATTCACTGATGTTCAACCCATACTAATAGTATAAATGAGAAATGTCTGCCCGTTACTTTTTCAAGTCAAAACTATTGAATATACTGTTTATCCCGGAAAATGGCATGTTTCCGGGGTAGAGTTAACTGAATTCAACGCTCGCTAATAGATGAAGCAGTAACTACATAGTAGCCTAAGAAGCCTGGAAAATATTCAATAAGTATTTTAAATGTAACTATTAAAATCTTGGTTCTTATAGTTCTACAAATGTACAACCAATAAACCAATCGCTATTATCTAACCAACAAAGTTTGTAACTAAAATGTGTATAGTATCTTTGTGAATCCTATACATAAAAGGTCTACGGAAAAAACATGTCCAAAACTTAAAAAATCAGGGCAAATTCACACCTTATTCTGTTAAAAGTAAGGTGGTTTTTCCTACTGTAATTTGAATTGCCTAGACATGTTCTTTCCGTGGACCCTTCACATGTCTTCTAAAAGGGTATAAGCACCATTCCTACTACAAGGGCATAATGTTAATACCCCTTGTACCGTACTTAATTAACTTTTTACAAAACTACTTTCAGCTACACAGCGAATTATATTGAAAACTCAACATTTACCTACGAACTGCAAACTAATTTAGTTCCCGAAACTGTGCCAAACTTAAAATGGAACGACTTTTGCTTACCCAAGTCAGTTTATAAAAGTTACCCAATTAGTCCTTTGTTCACCAACTTAACGTGAAAAAGGTAATGACTACTTCCAAGAATTCTTTCCAAAATACATTAATTTAAAAATGTCGCCAGCATCCTCGGTACAATACCACAAGGGCCAATCTTAGATATAGGTTAGGTTAAGTAGATTAGTTAGATTTAATATATGTACATAAATTGTAGTTTTAAAAATATATTTTTATTTAATAACTTAAGTAAAATGTTAAAAATTACATTATATTTTAACTTAAATACAATATTAAGTATACTCTAATACTCTAGTTTTAAAAATAAAATTTAAATATCTCTTGTAGGCTTAGCACAGGATTAATTCGACAATATGTCGCAGCGAGATAGACTGTCCATCACTCTATTATTCATATAGTTAGTAAAAGATGGAAGATCTATCTCGCGGCGACACACTAACATACCAATCATGTGCTAAGCATACAGACAAACCCCCTTATTCATAAACGTCAGCGACACGTAAATTAGCAAGCCGAAAAGTATTGTTTTCCCTTTCGGTCCTATTAATATGTCTATAAGACGGAAAGGGACAAACAATGCTTATCGGCTTGGTAAGTTAGGATACGTTTATGAATGAGGGGGTAAGTCTAGAGATAATCAAATACCTACATTTGTCTGAACAACTGGAAAAAAGGTGTATAATTTTTTTTCAATAATATGCCTCAGTGTTCCAATGTATCTATATTTATTTCACGTGGTTGTATCTATATTTATTTTACGTAGTTCAAACGTAGTATCGTATTGATGAGAGGTTTCTATCGAGTTAGGTCCAGTCAAATGCATAAATACAACCTGGAGTGAATTTATTTTCTATATAGTTTTCACGTACGAGTACTTTAAATTAGCTGCAGTGTAATGAATGAATACTTACGGCCTGTTTCACAAGTCAGATAAAATTATGACTATTCTTTTCCCCAGACACGAGGAATAAAAGACCAGTTCAAATTTATCTGACAGATATCTTTTTTTAGGACAGTCAAAAAGGTCCTTATGTTGATAAAATTATTATGAACTACATTTGTCTGTGACTATTATACATGCCTTTGCCTATGTAATGAAGTAACAGAAAAATATGCTATCCGATTCGTATAGACTTACCTGTTGGAAGACACGACTTTATAAAACTATTTTTAGACGAAACGGGATTATAAAAATTTTAAAGTGTTTAATTTTGTTTCATCTATTCAGCACAAGCATCAATTCGCGTATATTCATTAAATTAAACTTCATCCTGACATTTCGAACACTTTACAGGGTTCGTGATCCGCGTAGACCGCGTCGGGATCAAATAACCATTATACGCGAGTTTATCCGTTTTCATAGTTTTATTTCAAAAATATTGTAATTGGGTGAATCAACTTTTCTGTCTGTTATCAGCAGAGATCAGACAAATGTGCATCATTGCTCGCAATAATGTGGATATGACTCCAAAGTTGATTAAATGAATAATTAATTGAATAATTTCTTGAAATGTTATTTCCAAGCTTTTAGGTGACTATTTACAAAGCCCTTCATAGTTACCGGTGTCAAATAAGTGATTTTCTGAGAATGGTTAAACGATTAATTATTCAATCAACTTTGGAGTCGTGTCCATATTATTGCGAACAATGACGCACATTTGTCCGAACTCTGGTTATCAGATAGTATCATAATTATGCATAAAATCAGCGTGACTCAGGCGACCGTAACCATGGCAATAATAGATAGAAAAAAGTTGATTCGCCCAATTAACAACTTAATTAGTTGCAGACTCGCAGAATACACGACAAGTTGAATGGAAACATTCACACCCTAATTTTACGGCACGCGCAGGGATTTATCGCACAGATATAAAATGCATGACCAATTTGCACTCGTACAATTTACCGTCTAAATCTCGATTCAATTTTCCTTGTGACGAAAAAAGAAAATTATATTCCCTCGAGGCAAGATAAGAAAGTCGAATAGAGGGCGAAAATTAGGGAATATGACGGAAATGTGGGTAAAATCTCCCGTCGCAAACATCATCGGCGGTTGAAAAAGCTTACCTAGCAAGATCCCTGGGGATTTTCTTGTGTTTTCGTCCATATAATATACCTATAAAAAGGAGACACATCAATATTGTATGCTAGCAAATGTCGATATATTTACAACTTGTTGTTTTAGTATTTTTCTTTCTTTCGAGTTTATTTCGTAGAATAAACAGTGACAGACGTTTGATGTACATACAATACAATTGATGTATGACGTGAAATGATGATGTTAATAAAGTAGGTAACTTCTTTACAGGTAAATGTGGTAGCCGCTTATATGTGTTTAAGAGGCATTGGTATGGCCTCTATATAACAACACATCAACCTCGTCATGCGTAACAAATTGTAAAATATCACTTTTACTGAAATCACAGGCCTCCATGCAGATCATAAACGTAAATACTTGTGATGTAATTAAGTGCGCGAAGATTTCGATACGTACACTTAAAAGTATTATGGGGTAAGATAGGTTCAACAACCTATCTAGCGAATTCCTACAGACTTGCGGCAAGTAATATTTTAACAATTGTAAAATAATTTGGATAGGCAAGTGTCTTGCCTATCCAAATAATTTTACCGCAAACATCGATTGCTTTCAAGAAACTTACTCCTACAAATTATGTTTAAGTACTGAATCCCTTCTATTGTGCTCATTTATTTCTATGTAATAAGTCGTCAACAGAATTCTTGACGCTAAAGTAGCCGTAACATGAGTCGGCAAGTAATGCTTACGTTAACTTTACTCGACAGGTAAAGCAATCAGTCACGCTCGGACCGATGTATTGGCGTGAGCGTGATAGACTAATTTTTGTATAAGTTTAGTAGAGTAAACGCTAACGGAATCGTTACTGACTCATGGCAGGACGGCTACAGGGTTCTTCGATTACGGCCCTCTCAGACAACTCTCCAAGGCGTTTTGTTGTTCTGTTATTGGAATAAATTAATTCCCCACGAAGCTGACTGGCTTAGAATAAAGGAATCTTCATTGAAATACGTATTGAATGAGGCTCAGCTGCCCCAGTTAGATTCAATTAATAACACTTTAGCGAAAGCGAGCGAAGTCAGGTTGCTTGCATTTCTAGTCTGTTTATTCTCTTTTGTTTGCGAGCAAACATCGCGGAGACTTTATTAATAACTAAAAACTTTATTAATAACAGTTCATAAGAGAAAAAAAAAACATTTTTGCTAGGTTCTCAATTCGGCAGTCACATGCAGATCGTAAGTGACAAACGGTTGATATTTTCATGGTAACAAAAAATACAATATGGGTACAGTAACGAAGTAGCAACAAACACCACTAATATTCTTTTCGAACGCCAAGCTTTGAAATAATTATCATAGATTTTTAAAGAAATATTTTTTTGAATAATACAGAGCTGTATTTCAATGAATTTTAATCAAACAATAAAAGGCTTCAAATGCCGTCATTGGCAAATGTGACACAAGACACAATTAACAAATTTCATATACATCCTTGCTCTTCCTCTTGGTAGTAGTAAAAAGGTAGTAAATTAGAATTAAGTGCTCTAGACCAAAATAAACGAATTGCGAATATTGTTAGACATATACAGAAAAATCCACTGATTTTGTTATAATGGCTTGTACTATTCCATTGTTATAGCCATTTGAGCTCCAGA
>JALPQI010020709.1:0-32012 GCA_025490895.1 Thaumatotibia leucotreta | reverse complement strand
GCCGTGGATGAACAGCAGCTGTCTGATATATAAACACTAGCCTGCATAATGTTGTCCTCGGAGACGGAGCAGATGACCCAGGGCTCGTTGGGGTTCCAGGAGAAGTCGGAGATCTTGGCGGTGTGGCCGCCGTGGATGAACAGCAGCTGTCTGATATATAAACACTAGCCTGCATAATGTTGTCCTCGGAGACGGAGCAGATGACCCAGGGCTCGTTGGGGTTCCAGGAGAAGTCGGAGATCTTGGCGGTGTGGCCGCCGTGGATGAACAGCAGCTCCGGCGGCCCGTCTTCTGCGTCGTCGGCTGTCTGCTCCTCGCCGATCTTCGACAGGTCCCATACGTGGAGTCTGGAGTCATATTGTGCCCAATTTCATACAAGAGTGTAAGTGACCAGTTTCTCGCGTGTTTATTTATGAGTAAATTTTACTGTTAACACGTTCGCCTCCGGTACTGTTTCACCAAGTGCTGATACTATGCCGATTGAAATTATCTGATAGAAATTCTATGCCAGTGACACGCATGTGTGACCGAAAAGATTGTACTCTTACGCCGGCGACACAGCACTTGTGTAAAAAACATTCGTAATTCTAGGAGTAAGAACTTGATTTACAAGGAGACCTCACGTGTATTTTTCAACGATGAACAAACTAAGAAAACATGCATATGCAATATATTATTAATGCATAAGCCCTTATAAGGGAAACCCAAATAGAACCCGGCATAGAAAATGAAATACCTCCATAAGAATTAAAATTAACTCCTTTATCCTAATCAGAATACGATAGTGAAGGGTCGTTTAACCGATTCGTTGCGTGTTCCATTTTCAAAAACTTATCTATGGCGGCGAACAATTTTTTCATGATATGCCAAGCGTGCCTTACTCCATAGAATATGATGAGACACGCCTATCGTGTCATAAGCCATTCGTTAAAAACATTCATGACACGCGTGACGTGACAGCGTGTCATCCACAGTGAAACGGTTAAACGAATCACCACTATTTTTGCTACAGTGTGCATTACATGTGGGTCATTGTCAGATTTAGGTTGTCTTATTCGGCGGATATACCTAAAGTTAATAAGGTCCTGTAGCCTGTACTAATTTTGGAATAAAACAATTTACGGTACAACTAGGTTCCCGGTCTATAGCCCTATGCAATCAAATCGTAGGTAACATAGATTTATAAAAGCTGTTAACTTTTGACCCAGTGGACAACTTTTGTTTTTCTGGCTGACAATGTTGATTTTTGAGTGCCAGGCATACAAAACACAGCAAAGAAATGTCTATGTGAATGTACCTGCGGTCAGTGCCACTGGAGGCGAGGATGGTCTCGTTGTGCGGCGACCACTGCACTTGGAAGATCTCGTCCTTGTGCGACTCGAACGAGTGCAGCTTTAGCTTCAGGTTGCGCAGGTCCCAGAGCGCCACCTGCACGCAAACATGTTGTCAGTGTCAATCAGGGAGCATAGCCAATGTGCCAATCATCATCATCATGATCAGCCTATGATAGTCCACTGCTGGACGTAGGCCTCTCCTATTAACTATGCGTATAGACGCATTAGGAGGTAATGCCCATAACCGCCACGCTGGGCAAGCGGATTGGCAATCGCAGTAATGTGTCCACTATGATGACGCTGCTGCCCATCATCAATCTTTTATTAAATAATGGTCAGTGACACTTCAAACCCTTAGTCGACTCTTACGACACCCGAAGGAGGAGTTGGGGTGGTGACAAATGTATTCTTACTGGCCGTCACCACACGGCTATATGCCAATCGTTAACGCTCAATTGTCAATTATGAACGAAAGGCAACTATCTGTCTTTGTAGCACTAATAAGAAAGAGTGTTAGAGTGAGAAAACTTCAATACGTTACTAAGCGTTAGCGATTGGTAACTTGGCTACGCACTCAAGACAGTTTATTTAGCCCTTAAATGCATGACCTTGACAAAGATTTATTCAAATTTGAATTCTGACATGTTATCAATAGGGTTGAAAGTACATGATGCATATATATATATATATATATATATATATATATATATATATATATATATATATACATCACTATGCATTTAAGGGTTAAATTGTCAAAGCCTTCGGTCCCGCCAGTTAGCACCATTCATACAATTTCTTGTGAGACGAGCCTCCATACAAGGTAATCAGTGTCAGTTTCCGGAATCCCTCGGAATATTGAAAATCGTCTCTGATCTGACGCTCCAATTATGTCTGCATTGGCAGAGACAAATGTAAAAGTGTACAATTTTGATGTTAATAGTAGGCCTTCAGATTATTTTGAATGAAAATGTTCTCTTAGTTGTATCAAGTGTTGTACTTACAGTTTTGTCAGCACTGCCAGTAGCCAAGATGAACTCGGAGTAGGGGTTGAAGCTAAGACAGTTCACCTCGGCAGTGTGAGCGTCCACTGTGTGCGACGGCTTTGATGTGTTGTTGCATCTGCGTAACACAAGCATGGTTAATATGTATTATGATAAGTTGTAAGGGCTGGTAAAACCTGGTCACGATTTGTTGTCACACACGAATATTATAATGTGCAGTATGATCTCTGAGAGGCAGGGATCATCATCATCATCATCAGCCTACGATAGTCCACTGCAGGACGTAGGCCTCTCCTATTAACTATGCGTAGAGACGCATTAGGAGGTAAACGCCCATAATCGCCACGCTGGGCACGCGGATTAGCGATCGCAGTAATGTGTCCACTATGATGACGCTGCTGCCCATCATCAATCTTTTATCAAGAGGCAGGGATCGGAACCGGTTTTTTTAGAAAAACCTCGTAATAGCTCAATATTTTAAAGTATTTCGCACCCTTTCTCTAGGTTTCATTGCTCCAAACAAAAGAGTTGTATTATGGCAGTTCTACGACAGGTAACACTACAAAACTTACGTATTGTGACTCATCAAATAGCGTTTTAATATTGATGGTGGGTGGTGACAACATCCAGTTAAGTAAATTAATACTTCGGGGTTGGGAGGCTAAGTGATGGTAGAAGAGGAGTCGCAGATTTATGTTTTAATGGTCAACATGGCAAGATAGGTGAATTTATTTGTGATATGAGAAAGCGATGATTATGTAGTAGTATTCTGAGATGAGTAATAAATAGTTAAATAACTTTGCAAATTTTAGTTACACTTGTAAATTGCAAAGTATCCTATCAGATTAGGATAAAAAGATAAACCTTAAATTAATTTGTCCTTGTCAACACATGTTATTTTGATTCTAAATTCGGACCGGACACATGGCAGAATTTACAAGTGTAGCAACAATATCGACACTGGAAATTTCAAATGTCGTAAGGGACAAAGGTCCACTTTTCAGGAGAGCCAAAAAACAAAAACCAAAATTTAAAAAAATCGTAACTTGTTACATATTCATCCGAATTAGATGGTTCTTATATACATAGCTACGAAAAAGCTTTATCTTCATTAGACAATTAGGTATATATTTGTAAACTCAATAGTTTCGGAGTTAGTGTCCCTTACGCCAGAAATTTACTAGACACATGTCCCTTACGCCCCCAAAGATTTCTAGTATTTTTATGGAAATCTGTTACGACAAAAACGAAAACACTACCTCTTTGTCGTAACTGTCAAATAACATGCTACATTACAACTATTTTATGTTGTAAGGTCATTCTAGTTTCCAAATTAATTGAAGTAAGTAGCGTAAAAATGCAAGAAAATATAAAGTTGTGTACTTACAATTGTATTATTTTCATCGACGGAGATCAATTTCACGTGTAATTTATTATATTTTAGATAACCCGTTACAATTTATAGGAAATAAATCCAAACATGTTAGGTATGTATATATTTTAGTCAGCTTAGTGTTGTGAGAAGAAGAAAATAAATATCTAAAAATTGCTTTGAGAGCAACCTGAGCCCGAAACAAAAACATTTATTAAGAAAAAAATTCTGTATAAGTAATCTAACTGCCTCCGCTAAAAATCTATGACCCTTTTTGATGATACTCGTGCTATTCAGACGTGCGGTCAAAGGAACTATCGAATTAGGGAACGAACCACTGACTGAAAACCTACATTTGTAGCTAAAAAAATGGTTAAGGAGCGCTGAGTTAGTGCAAGCCATTCAAATCGACTGGAAATTATGAAGTGTTTCCTACATTATCAAAACGAAATCAAGGCGTCCTCCTTCCGCACCTGGCAAAATATTTCGGCCAAGCATTGCATTGGGGCTTATACTGAGAAAATAGACTAGTGTCAAGGTACGCTTTATACCAAAAAGCAAGAAAAACGATTATAGATAATACTCGTTCTAAGTCCTTCAAACCTATTAGTCTAACATCTCTATTTCTTTCACTACTTGGTGGCAAGATCGCTAAGTCTAAATCAACATGTTTACCAAAAACTACCCCACTTGACCTGGTCACAAGGTCCATAAAAGTAAGTAAGTTAGTAAGTAATTCTTTACTGCACCAGTAAGAAAATAACAGAAAGAAACAAAATAAAAATAAGCTAAGCACACGATACAGGTAACCAAAGCGGCGGTAAAGTCTAGAGAATAAGGAAACAGGTCGGTGTGTATTCCTTGATGTCGAAGGTGCTTTCGATAATAAACTCACAGAAACCATTCTTAATGAAATTAAATCAAAGGGATGAAACCACGACTATACTCGTATGAGTCCGAAGAGTGCTCTCTAACAGAATAGCTACTCCAACCCTCAAGATACAAATGGACCAATGACCAGAATGATTGTCAAAAATGGCACCACAGGTACAAGTGGGTGAGAGGCCTAAGGTCAGAGTTTGCGTCATGCTGACCAGACCTTAGGCCAGAAAATGGCCTTCATTTTCTAGACAGAAGTCAATATTATGATGATTTCCGCGCATAAATATTACATTATGTGTGGAAATCAATTTGGCCAGAAACCTAAAAACCAATATTATCTATTATCTACATCAACTCGAACAGTCAAGCTGCGATGCTCTCACTAGAATCTCTCAAGGACAACTCTAGTCCAGTGCTGCAAGAATAAATTAAACGCCCTTGACTTTAATGAAGTTACACTTAGATGGGTATTAGGATATTCCAATATTGTTGGAAACGAAACAGCAGATGAGTTTACCGGAAAGAACGGCAACACACGCATTGTCAGCCCAGAGCCTTTCTATGGAATCACCAAACCGGAGCCATATTCTCTGCTGAACAAACTAGATATGATAAGATAAGATAACAGCAATCGCACAGCTGAAGTCCATCAAAGTAACTCTCACTCATAAGTTCTTATCCAAGGGTTCAATAACAGAAAACAATAAAGAGCTACTTCAGCTCAAAAGTAACAAAGCCTGTGAAGAATCGAGAATCCTTACTATTAACATAATATGTATAACAATCATGGGTAAGAAACAAGATGCAATATGTAGCTAATACCGAAAATCAGAGCAAACTACTGTGCAACGTTGCAACATATTGATTTAAACTATCAATGAATCTACTATGGACTTCCTCCTCCTCTGTTTCTGCAGACCACAAATGCTTAAAGAAGTATTCACCTAGGCAGACCTTATGATGTACTGGAATGTTCTGGCTTCGACAAGAATCAGTAATGACTTATAAAAAGGGCTGCGTCAAAATATCATAACTGCTCGGCGCGGCGGATATTAGACCAAAACAACAATAATAAAGATGATAATATGGCAGATGTCCGGACCTTACTACTATTGCCCTATCTCTGACCCATGCAGTGATCATAGCTCATTACACTTTTCAATAGCCTGCTGAGACTGGTTCACGGTTCACGTGTACTACAGAGTAAATTTCTCGAATTGGCAAAAGACAGCTAATTATAAATAAGCCCATGATTCCCAGGGAGATAATAATAAGATTGGGGCAGCTTGTGGCGAGCTATTCGGCAATAGCGACATCGTCTCAGGCATGTTTTCGTCGGTCGGAGTAGAATCCAAGATGAACTGTAGGACTCGGCTTGCCTTGATTGGCCGTTGGCCGTCCAGAGAGGAATCGTTAGAGCGATGTATATGCTCAAGGGGTGGAAGTGGAAATGTGCGTGAGTCGCTGATCGATGCTGTATCTATATGGTAGTAAAAATACTGCTCTGCCCTCACCCCTCTTCATGAGACGCCCCGGGTCAAGTCGCGCCGGCACTGTCGCAAGAGCTATAAAAAACTAAACAAAATGTTATAACGTACACAAAAAAACTTTCAAGATTTTTAATATCATCTTTTTTGAGGCGTAACTCTCATTCATGTACCGTATTTAATGTAGTAACGTATACTTTATAAAATTAAAAGGTGAGTTACGACATCAAACTTTAAAATTATTTTGTTTAATATGTAAATACGACTCAGTTTATTAAGAGAATAGAGCCATACTATCTTCGAAATTGTGTTGTAACGCACAAAAGCCTAAAATATTTGTCCCTTACGCCATTGTGAATTCAAAGTTTCGTATTTATTTCATCAGATAGAATGTCGTAAAGGCACCTTCTTTTGCTGTAGTAACTAACCACATAGGGATTTATGAATAAGAAGGATATACTACGTTGAAAATGGACACGCTATCCCTTCAAATTAAAAATTTGACCCATACAACATTTTTTTTAAAGCAATATGAAGTTACGACAAAATGAATTCACTTCATAACTTCTTTATTTGAAGCGATATCAAAAAGTTAATTATACAGATCGATAGAGAATTTTTTTCTGAGTTCTATGCAATTCAAAGTGTACTTACGACAAAATGTCCCTTACGACATTTGAAATTTCCAGTGTCGATATGATTGTAACAAATGAAATGTTGATGTAGTAAACTTGGTATGTGTAGTGACTACAAGAATCTTCAGACAACATTATACATGACAGTAAGCGCGGTTAAACTTTGAAGACTTCAGTCATAGCTTCAAATTTTCTCCACCAACGCAACATAGTGATGCAACATTCATTACAATAACCTGGTGTCCCAAATCATGAGTTTCTGGTCGTCGGCGACGGAGCCGAAGAGTGATTCGTGTAGCAGATGCCACGCCACATCTTCCACCACGGCTGTGTGGCCTGTGAACACAGACTTGGCCTCAATCACGCGGCCCTCCTTCGGAGTGGCGTTGATGTCCCACAGGCAGATTGTGTGGTCGTCACTGTGGATAAGAATAGTGTTTATTGTATGTAAAAATGCAAATCAAGGGATCAGAGGTTTTTCCTTAGGCACCATAATTAAATTTATCTAACAAGTTAAAGTATGTCTTACTTAATCAAACTTAATGAGTATTTCAAAATTAGCTGACCCACATAAGGGGTGAATGTGAGGAGAAAGGATAAGGCTTATAATAATGAAGCCTTACAAAAATTACATATAAGACTTATTGTTAGTTACTCAAAGCTTACATGGAAATAAAAAAGCAGCATACTTGATGTAAGATAATATATCAGAATGGTCCAAAGTGAAAGCCTAAAGATGAGTTATTATTATTTGTATTACAATAATGAATCCATAAGTAATAGATAAATTTGAATTACCTTGCAGAGAGTAGATATCCATTGAGAATAGGGTTCCAAGATAAGCCATAACCTTCCTTTTGATGTCCACGCAACCTAAAAGTACAACAATAATATGATTACCTCAAGAATATTGGCTACAATATTTATATTGCGCATAAAAAACTAGCCAGCTACAGAAAATAATATTACTCAACCTATTGACACAATATTTGTTGTGGAAAATATGCTATTTATATTGAGGAACACAATTTGCTCAGTAAGATCTTCTAAAGAAACAGGAAACTTTTCATCAAAGGTAGTAATTAATTTAATTTAAAATAATTGTTGAATTTCTTATAAATATTAAAAGGCAAAACAAATACAGAATATAATATTTGTACTATGATTGTCGAGTTAAAAATGTTTTAACCAGGTTAATGGCTTCAATAATCACCTCAGATCTGGATGACATTCTCCGGAAGGTTCGGGCTTGGAAGGATGCTTGGTATAGTCAAACACAAGCACATCAGATGATGGCGTTTTGGTTGCAATCACACAGGGGTTCTGCGGCATGTAGCGCGCCCTGTTCACTTCACCTTCATGGTTGATTTTGATTTCTATATCTATTTTACCTGATACTGAACCAAAGCCTCCAAATTCTGAAATCGAAAACATTCAAGATTTATAATAACAATTTAATTCATAAAAACACTGTTCAGTTTTAAAGCCATTATTCATATTCTTGAAATCTTATTAGAGCAAACTATAGAATATATTGAAATTAATAAAATTTAAGGAATATAATTATAGACGTGTGCGCCGCGCCGGCGTCACGCCGCCGCCGACCTTTTTTGCCGCGCCGCCGCCGCCGACTAATGGTCGGCGTGAAATCGGCGTGGCCTTGACTGAATAATAGAGTTATTTCTTATGGGCTAAATACTACACACTAAGCTTCATATTTGCTTTATGTATTTATACAATGCTTTTATGTAGGGAATTTACTGTCAACCTATTAGTTGCTTTCGAGTATTATCACTCATTACCCGTAGGTTCTTACGCCGCGGCCACGAAATCGGTCTGAGGCGACCGGCTTAGCGGAAAACGAATGGTGCTCCCTCTCGTACCCATATCGGCATGCCGCTCCAACTCATGGATTCGCTCGCCGCTGGTCGCCTTAGACCAATGTCGTGGCCGGGGCATTAGGCTCGACAACTTCCAGCCTCCTGAACATGCCGGTTTCGGTTTCTAGAACGACGACTTTACGGTGCTAAAGCTTGCACCGTAAATCACATACCTACACATTATACAAAAGCAACGTCAGGATATACCAAGAGGTATAACTTGCCCCTCAGGTTAGCGGTCGTGTTCGTGGTCTATGAAGCATTTGAATTGATCGAGACCTGGGATGTACTACAGTATCTTCAGCGGTATCTTCAGCGGTAGACTACTCTACATTGCGTTGATAACCGATTTCTGGGGGTTGTGATTTATCAACTCATCAATTTCTCTTTCACGATCTTCCACCAACCACTCCAATTTTACGCAGCATGGATCACTTCAGCAACCCGAAAGTTGAGTGAGGTGCGGATCTGATCTCTCCAGCACATGGGGCTCCTTCCTCTCGACCTTTTCTTTCCAATCTTTCTTGTAGCAATAAGTTTTTGGAGGTCTTCTCCAGGTTTGCGGGCTATGTGTCCAAAGAACAACCAACCAACAAACAGTAGAACAAGTAAGCCAAATAGGCTCAAACACGACCTTTTAAATGCAATTCAGTTTAGGTTCGGCTAGCCAATTTTTGATAGTTATTCTATGCAACTGACACATCGCGATTCAGTTTAGGTCCTAAACTGAATCGCATTAGGAGATCGTGGTAGCCCCCTAGTTCGTCTCCATCGAAATCCAGACCATGGCAGCGACGATTAAGACAGGGAGATGTCTTGTCTCCAAAACTGTTTACTGTTGCTTTGGAAGACGTTTTCAAGATTTTGGACTGGAATGGGATGGGTTTGTCATCAACTTCGGTTCGCCGACTGTAAAGTTATATTGGCTGAAACCATGAATAACCACCCAATGAGTACGAGTGAGGCGAGCTGGCGCGCCTGTGTGCAGCCCTAAGTGGAGTTCGGCTTTCGACCTTCGCAAGGGATCGAAACGAATCGGAGGGCCACAGAGTGTCACACAAAACCATTGTGTAGCATGGGAGCGCTAGGCTCTGGCAGCTCGGCCTTCAGCCTCGTCATCTGGCGTGCCTCTGTGGGAACCTCCAGGTCTTCACCCTTACACGAAACTGGGTCTTCGCTATCTATTTAGATACAGAAACGTGTTTGCACGCCTCTAAGTGAGATGGGTCTGCGGCCTTCGTTGGCGTTAAGACGTTTGGGAAGCGTAATTGTATCGGAGAGCACTGAAATCGTGACACTCCGGGCCTTCGACCTTCGTGGGTTTGACGCCTCGGCCCTCAGGTTTGGCTTATTTAGATACTAGGGCAGATAATAGATCTTATTGTGATTAAGAACGTTAAAACTTTTAAAGTTTAAAAGATGTACGTTTAAAAGGAGAATTTTGAAGTTGTAAAACATGGTTATCATTTTTTTTTGCATATTCAAATGTAGTTAAAATGAAAACTGAACAGCTTTTATTTTAGCGTTAAATCTAAATAAGGCAAAACACTATAACTTAATGAAAATAAAACAAGCCTGAGAAGAAGCATCTAGCGGGCCAGCAAGGCGGTGGCAACTGACAGGTTACTGCTGGTCTCCTGTTCGATCCCGCTGCGATTTGGACTCTACTTTTCACTTACGATGTGGAGTGAAGCCACTTTGTTGTGCCAATATTTAAAAAAACATTCATGTATTTGCAATGGATTCGCATTATGCGAAGTATCCGGATCCGCTGACTTTCCATATCCGCATTATCCAAATCCTGAAAATCGACGAATGTTGCAAACCCTAGTTGAGAGCCGCAGAACTGGAAGCACCAACGTAGCTCAAAAAATCGATGAACTGAAGTGGCAGTGGGCTGGACATACATTACTCGCAAAACTACCGGCGGGGCAAGTGATTTTTTAGTGGCAAGCATATACAGGTCGACGCAGCATAGGATGCCTCCCAATATGATGGACCGATCACCTGGTAAAGATAAGTGGAATCCAATGGACGTGAGCTGCGCCCTATTTATCCTTATGGCATGCTATGATAGGGGATTTGGGAGACGTAATGTGAATAGGGCTAGTCTAACTAAACCCAGTTAGGTACTGTTGAAAATATTATGTTAGGCCATGGTGGGAAGAGAAAACTGATATCTACTGATCAGATGTTGCATAAGGTGGTCAGTGGTGGTGTCTGGTAAACATTTATATTGTAGAACATATTGCGAAACTACAAATCAAATTATTTATTAACTAAATATTTTGATTTGTACTTTTAATTTTTCTACAGTAGTCACACTACTTAATACTATATAAATTATAAATATTAGATGTCATATACCAAAGAAAAAATAAGAGAATGGTCAAAGGCGCCTAGCCTTGTAAGCGATTGCATATACCCGAGAAATTTGACCGGTGGTTGCTAAGACCGAGTGGCCGAGGGGTACAGGCATCAGCCGCGAAAGCTGAGTACGTGGGTTCGATCCCCACCTCGGACATAGGTGATCTTGGTCGTTTTTCTTTGGTATATGACATCTAATATTTATAATTTATATTGTATTTATCTAAACTATGACAAAGATACTATCGAATTCTGCTTTTTTATTCATGTGACCTTGACGCCGATTTCACGCCGAAATCACGCCGCCGCCGCCGACTTTTCAGCAAACGCCGCCGCCGACCATTTTTAGATCGGCGCACACGTCTATATAATTATCATACCTCGCAACAGATGTAGCAAAACCGTAGCATTTGACAGTTTGAGGTCAGGGTTGGCGATTACGATGACGAATTTACTTACTCTACTGCATGTATGATTAATAATAACATTAGCAGTATCACTACATAGTATAACATAAAGTCACTTTTTCTGTCCCTATGTCCCTTTGTACACTTAAATCTTTAAAACTATGCAACGGATTTTGAAGAGATTTTTTTTAACTAGTTATTCCATAAATAACAAAATCCAAAACGTATGTTAGTGAAAATGTCACAGAATAAAAGCTTTCCAGATCAGAGATGGGCATTATTCGAATAAATTTTTATCGGAATAATTATTCGAATAAACAATAATTCCCGATTTCTTTATTCGCGAATAATTTAGTCACGAATGAATTATTCTGCTGGTTTTTAAATGACGAATGATTTATTCGTTATTTTCATTCGAATAAATCTACGAAAAACATATTTTTTCTGTTGCATTATATTAAATTAAACAACATCAAGCATAATATTTAACATAAATCGTGAATACTGTAATTTGTTCTAAGTTCTAGCACGCTAAAGAATGTTAAGGGTTAGGTAGGGGTAATATATAAACCCAGGTACTAAGTATAATTAGCGAGACGAGTGGCGACCGGGGTTGGCGGGCGGCGACGGGTGGTGGTGGGTGGCGACGAGTGGATGGAATGGCGACGGATGGTGGTGGGTGGTGACGGGATGCGGTGGGGGGAGGCGGGCGACAACGGGTGGAGGCGGGCGGAGGCTGGGGGTGGCGGATGGAGGCGGGTGGCGACGGGTGGTGGTCGGTGGCGACAAGTGGTGGTGAATGGCGATGGGTGGTGGTGGGTGGTGACGGGTTGCGGTGGGGGGAAGCGGGGTGGCGACCGGGGGTGGAGGCGTCGGCGTCGGGTGGCAGGCGGCGGCTGGTGGAGGTGGGTGTCGGCGGGCGAAGGCCGGGGGTGGCGGGCGGCGGCGGATGGAGGCGGGCACCCGCCACCTCCAGCCACCACCCATCGTCACCCGTCACCACCCACCTCCCCCCGCCATCGCCCGCCACCCCCGGCCTTAGCCCGCCGCCACCCACCACCACTCGTCGCCACCCATCACCACCCGCCGTCGCCCGCCACCCGACGCCTCCCCCCACCGGAACCCATCGCCACCTGTCGCCATTCACCACCACTCGTCGCCACCCACCACCACCCGTCACCGCCCGCCACCCCCCACTGCAACCCGTCGCCACCCACCACCAGCCGTCGGCGCCCGCCACCCCCGGTCACCACCCGCCTCCCCCCACTGCAACCCGTCGCCACCCACCACCAGCCGTCGCCGCCCGCCACCCCCGGTCGCCACCCACCTCCCCCCATCGCAACCCACCACCATCCGTCGCCACCCACCACCACCCGTCGCCGCCCGCCACCCCCGGTCGCCACTCGCCTCCCCCCACCGCAACCCGTCGCCACCCACCACCATCGGCCGCCGCCCGCCACCCCCGGCCTCCGCTCGCCGCTACCCGTCGCCACCCACCACCACCCGTCGCCAAAGAAGTGCAGAAAGTGACTTTGATTTAGTAATTATTCGTGAAAATTCATTCGACGAATAAATTATTCGCGATTAAATTATTCTACGAATAATCTATTCGAATAAAAATAATCATTCGACAATTTCATTCGTCATTCGCGATGATTTTTTTTATTCTTATTCGTTATTCGTCATTCGAATAAATTTTGCCCATCTCTGTTCCAGATCTAGGCTTCATTTAACAGAAAAACTACCTCAAATTAAAGACGGTTTTAAAAAACAATCCGGATTATGCTGAGACTACGGCATTAAACAATCTTTTCAAAGCCGAGTTAATAACAAACAATAAGAAATAAATACATTTCAAAATTATAGAATAGAAGAAGAAGAAGACACAAGAAGTCGACGCAATTTGAGTGCAACAAATAATAAAAATGTGATAATTTATTTTGAAGATCGCTAGAATATTGAATACTGCTGCCGTGGTGTTTTTTTTATATTCGTAATAGTGACAACCCTGATGCACATTTGCTACAGATTTGCCGGTGCGATTACGGGGTATGATAATTATTTAATTCATGAGCAGTCTATCATATGGTTGCAAGGGAAAATTTACAATTCTAGGAAGAGGAATATCAACCATTTAAAATGGAATAGCTGGTGATTAGCTGAAGGGGAAAAATGGTGAGGAATTGAACATTTAGCTATGTAACTTACCTCCTTTATCATTATCATAGTGACTGGCATCAAACTGTGCATCTTCGTTGGGTAGCTGAACACTGGCTATGAGGAGGTGGTTCTGTTCATCTGATGTATGTGTACCAAGAATTAATCTGAAAAATATGTTTACTTCTATCTCATGCCAAATTGAATATCAACGACAAATCAACATACTTATTAATAAATTTCAAGGGAAAGATTCCTTGTAATTTTATTTTTTTAGGAGGGAAAGTGAACAAAGGAATATTATACATGTATAACCCTAGGTGTCAACGTGTGGACGTTTATTCAGAAAAAATACCTGTGCACCGAGTAGTCTTTGCCCTCTGGCCGGGTCACGTCCGGCAGCCACTGCGCGGTCAGCGACGGCCACTCCAGAGCGTGTGTCATCACCAAGTCGTACAGGAACGGTGTGTTCTTCTTCCAAATCTTGTACTCCTCGTTGATGACGCGCTCCTCCACCGCATCGTCGAACGTTTCTACGAACGAACATCGATTACACTCACATAAAGCACTTTCGATAACCAACAAATTGAAAGAAAGCTGTCAGACACAACGGCCACAAGAACATCTTCAGATAATGAGTGCATAACATTTACCTCCGTCGCCTTTGTCTCCCATTTTACGATTCTAATCTTCTATTGTTCACTTTGAACTCGTAACAACGATTTTAACGCTATTTATTAGAAATTACCGGCCTCGCAAAGGCGCCAAACAACAATCCTTGGCGTTGTTCTGTTCGGAAGACAGCACACAAACTTCCGGAGTCAGGTAGTAGAAAATATTGTTTTAAATTAGTTTTTAAAATATCACAATATTTTATAAAACATAGTATCATCTAAAATAAGTTATATTTTATTTTGGTACGTATTTTATATTATATATTCTTTTGAACTAATGAAATCAACTTAATTTAATTCTTTTACCGGAAGCACAATTCTCACATTTATTGCCAGTATTGTTAAACAAGTAGCTGAAAATTCTAAATCCATGAGCTGAAAATATTGAAATTCTGTAATGTTTACATCATGTTCTTTCTAGTAACCAAATCACATTATTTTATCGTAATAAATGTTTATGATCAAAGTAAACTAATAGGCATTTCAAAATAACCTGATTACGAAAAAGTGACAGACTGACACCTGACAGATACCGCATGGCAACAATTTCCCAAACGTCAATCAAATTGTGAACATGGCTGATGCAGCAGCAGCTCGTAGAGAAGCCCGGAGAAGGAAAATATTAGAAAATTCACATAACAGGCTCCAACGCATATCAGGAAAATGCGAAGACCCGATTCCAAAAGGTATGAATTTGCAGTAACACGTCATCGGTCTAAGTGCATAATAAAAAATTACTATGAAAATGTCTATGATTGTTTTGTTGCAGAATCATCTTTTCAAAGTGTAATTCCAGAAGAAAGCTACGAATTTTCAGCAATATCTAGTGGTGCCACAAGTATTAGAAGCAACGATTCTTTCAACAATGGTGCTGTGTTTACTGAGGCACAATCAGTGGCGGTGTCAACACCGTTTCCCATTTATGAAACCGACGCGGCAGGCGATAGTTTCACAGAGGTAGCCAATGATTTGGCAGCTCTAATGTCAACAGGATCACAACCAGCCGAAATTCAACAAGTGACTCTTTTGGATAAATTAGTACTATACAAGTATGATGTAGTGCTAGTCTCCTTACTGGTCCAACTTTTGTATAGTTTTTCGATGTTGAAATTTGATCAGACATATTTCTTCTTGCCATTAGTGGTTTATGTCGTTACCAAGATGATATGGTTTCCTGCACCAAGCAGTTCAAACTTTGCTAATATATTACTTCTTTTAAATGGTATGACAGTGCAAAGAGTCGAACAAATCACATCAGTCATGCGCTGGGTAAGCATGTTATCGCAGGATGTTTGTGTGTATCTTTTCACAACAATTTGTATGCAAGCTCTTTGTCACACTATCACAGATTCTTTAATTACATAGTCAACACTGAAATTTATAATTTTCTTATTAAATTGTGGGCATAATATTGACTGAGCAGTTCTAACACTAGCTATATAAATAGCATTTAATAAATAGAAATGTTCCAGATTTTTGATTGCTTGTGCCTTTATACATAAGTGAGAATTTGTGACAAGTGTGCGTTTTAGTCACATATTGCCATTTTAGTTTAATTAGAACAATATTGTACATAAAAAATGACAAACATGAATTTGTTAAATAATTAGTAAATTTCATTTTGCTCAATTATTCTTGCTTTTTGTTTATACATTACACTAATACTAATGCATTTAAAATATTGTATTTTTTATACTTATTGTTATCACCCATTTATATGACACTCTTTCATGTATGCACTTTGAATTACAATAGTTAAAGGCCAAATTAGTGTTTGTAACTGCAATTTTTATATAACAATAAAATATCATGGCTAGTTTAATGCCGTGCTCATATTGCAAAAAGCATTGTAATTTTTGTGAATGATATTGTCAAAGTTGGTTATGCTAGCCCTTCCAATATCAAGAACTATTTTCATATCTTGAATTATATATTATAATAAAGTAGCCATAGTATGTTAAACATTTAGATTGGCCTGAATAGATTCTTTAATGGCCTTAATTGTTATCAAATATTGTAAAGCTAGTTTTGTTCCAATTTTGACATACTAGATTACTTAAAAATAGCAATAATAATTATAATCAATTTGGAAATATTTATATATGGCAGTTTGTGACTTGTATTTAATTGTTTACTGGGGATGGGAAAATAATCATTGCACTAATATGTATAGAAAGTTAAATGCCCATATTATAATTGTAATGGGGGGAGGGCCGGTTAAACTTTCTGTCAGTGCAATGTAATTTTGGTGGTTGTCCTAATAACTGCTTAATAATCGTTTTCTTTTAATTTTTAAACTTCAGTATAAAATGAACTAATATTTTTTATTGATACCTATGTATATTAGTACAGTAGGCGTCATATACTTTGTAGCATTCAAAGTTTGGTACACCAATCAAGTTCAGAACTATTTGGCTAATTTGGTTACAAAATAAATAAAATGTGTCCTTTGGTTGCGATAAAGTATATAGTAGTACAGTCACCATCAGGGTCGCGTTTTATAAAGTTACATTTTACAATTTCGCTGTTTACCTCTCTAACGCACGCACGTATTGGCTAGAAAGAGAGGCAAACAGCAAAATTGTAACTTTATAAAACGCGACCCAGATACAGTATATTGAAGCGGCCAGGGTGCCAACAAACATCTGCAAATACCTCTGTTCAATTGTGTTCTGTTGAGTCCATGTTCAGATATTTTAGCCCTGTGTTCACTCCTATATTATATTTGATAGCAACTGTACACTGTAGTCACAGAAAACTACCTAGGGGTTGGTCAGTGACTAGTGAAGAACTTGACAACAAAGCATTAAGATTTTTAATTAATGTAACAACAAAATTTTACTGAATGTAAATGAAATGTGTAACTATTACAAACAAAATACCGACCTACAAAATGCTTAGTCCTTGTACAGTCGAAGACAAAATAAGGGGTATACAAAAACGTTCAAAAATATGTCCCAGTGCACTCTAATTTCTGTGTAATAAGAACGTCGTAACATATTTATGAACGGATTCTTTCGATACTTATTTTTGCACTTGACTGTACTAATAAAAAATTAACTAGTAAATATTTTGATAGCCTGTAACTGTTTTACCTGAATAAGTGCTTACTTAGTGTATGTATTAGGCTATTGCTATATTTCTTAAATCTAACTCAATATTACATGTTACACATCACAATCCACCGGACAACTGAATTCAAGTTGTATACTAAAGGTCAAACAATAGAAAAATATTTATTTAAATATTTTGTAATGCATCTTTTAAAATAAAACAATTTACAATATTTTGATTGTATTTTATTTAATGGTAATTCCCCATCTATCAATGTTCATTCATTTCCAAGCACCTATCCTCACCCAGAGTGCAGCTGAAAGAAACAATTACATAGTTAAATCAAATGCTTAAAAATAAAATCCCTAAACCCTATGTTAGAACTCTTCAGCACTAGTAATTTCAGAAATGAATTTAGTTATTTATTTACACTTCAAATAGTTTTCACCACACTAATAGCTAGAAAGCCTTTGCTCTTTCAAAACCATTCAAGTGTAATTTCGTACCAATGTTATTTTTGCATGTCCCATGGTAGAATTTAGATTTATATGGACAGTAGGATTATAATTAGTAAATATTTAATTATTTAGATTAAGTTTGTTGCATTTAGTTGGTATTTTCTCTGTGCTAGTTTGGTAAATATTTGAGTTTCATACTGCAGCAAAGTTTCTACAAATGATCTAAAACCATCCTAAGTTTTAAACTTAGCCCACCTTGTGAGCTATGTGATGCTTATTTAATTTAAAATCTTGGTTGAATATCAATATTAGCATGAGGACCCTGCACTTTGCACCCTGAGAAACAAATAGCTATTTTAGTCATGCCTTGTTTTATTTATTTGTTGTTGAAGTGTCTTGACTGAATGAAATTGTAAAATGATTAAAAAAATGTAAACTACTTAGTATGTATTCAAAATACTCATGACCTGAACATATTAAAAAAATGAGTAGCTAGCTGTTATTCTGCTTAAATACAACTAATATGGAATAAGATTAATGAAGAAAGAAAACAAATAAAAGTATGTAAACATGTATTTGTGAAAACAATATACAGACGATGAAGTAATCTAAAATGAAAAAACAATAAATGCTGTCTTAATGATCTAAACTGGAAATAAAGTCTATTGTGATTAGGACTAGGCAACTAAAATTTAAAGAAACTCTTAATGCTACCCATGATAGTCTTACTTGGCTCCTTGCTTTTGCTATCAGGCCTATCTTGATTAGAATGTATATGGCTGTCACCCGTGCTCCGAAGGTCTTCTGACTCTGGTTTGTTAATACTTTTCCGTTCAGTCAGCTCTGCAGTTGGCTGTAATATAAAAGGCTTCTTATTAGTTTGCTGTGTATCAGATTCACTTTTTTTATTTGTGCCAATTATCCTTTCAGTGAAGTTTGAGTCAGTCAAGCTATCGGAGCACCCGAATTCCTATTGTGTTTTCTTAGCACTTGTTGGCTTCTTTTCTCGTACGGGCTTAGAGCGCACTAGGTCTGTGCGTCCTTGTGATATCATTTTCAACTCCCATGCCTCCAAGTCCTTCCTGAAAATTTTGGATATCATCAAATATTTTCAGTTGCCTGAATATTTTAAAATGGGGGAGACTTTTTAAATGGGCTTATTTCCAATCTGTCAAAAAGAGATATTTTTCTATCTTTTTATTCATAAGAGAAATAATGTCTATTGACATAGTGGAAAATGCCATTTTGAAAAGACACTCCTCAATTAAAAAGCATGTTAAGTTTTTGTTAAGTACCTGTATTTGTTCATGAGTTCGCTGGCTTGCTTTTCAAACTTAGCCTTTTCACTGTCGGGCAATTTTTGCCAGTCTACTTTTGCTTTTTCTTGATATTCCTTCATTTGTATACCCTTGAATGTATCTTTTCTAGACTGAATGTACAGAAAATAGGAAGACATTGGTTTCTTTGGCTTTCCTAATTCTTTGTATTCCTGCAACATATACACAAGTAAATTAATTAACAATCAACAATACTCATCAGATATACAAACACAAAAAGTATCATTACCTCTTAATTCATTAGCACTAGTTTAGAATTCAAAAACAACTTATTATAAAAATTTGTTCACAGCATAATTTTATTCAGATGATATTCAGCAGCTGGCAAATCATGGAATGAAACAGAACAAAGTGCTGTGAACATGCTGAAGCACTCAGCAGCAGGTGAATATATGGTAATATGGATAATTGTGCCATGCCTTCACTCCACCTCACATTTTATTGTAAAACTGTAACAATCAACAACTTACTGCTTTCAGTTTCCTCTTTTCCTTTGCTGCTGCCATTTCCTCCTTAACCCGCTGAATGTCTGCCTTCTGCTCATCGGTCAGTGAAGACTCATACATAGCTTTAATCTTCTTATAATCCTCCAAGTCTTTCTCATACTCTTTTGTCATTTGTGCCTTAGTCTGTTAAAAAATTTAATGATTGTAATAATTATCTTAGAAATAAGATATACATAGTTCAATCATGATTCTACCAAATAGAAAGATCACTACATATTCAAGGGTGCATATCTGTTTTGCAGCTTTATGAATGAAGAATTTAGGATGTGTTGTTGAAAAACACAAGTTACCTCTGTATCTAACTGCTGCCAGTGCTTGGAGCTCCATGCGATTGCCTCTTTGGCAGTAATACCAGGGTTTTTGGCTAGTAATGCCGGTCTCATTTGAGTCATAAACTTGAAAAACGGAGTCAAGGGTCGCTTTGGCCTCTCTATGCCTAGTTTTTGTTCTGCTGATTTTTTTGTGTAGTTGCAAATTTGCACTTGATTTATCCAGTTACACCTGAAATATTATTAAGGCTGAGTATTATTGTCGTAAAATTTAAAGATTTTAGTCTTCTACAGAACAAGCTAACTAGATAAATAAAACTCTTTTCGAACGCGTCATAACCTCAATTGCTTACCTTCCTTGCAGAACAGATTTATAACTGCTTATTGTTAAATTACTCAAACGACATAGTTGAGTTATTGAAGACATCTTATTAATAAGAAGAGTGTTTTATGTCTAGTAAACATAAAACACAATAATTAAAATTAGAAACGCGCCAGTCCCTTGTAGCTGCGATTCAAAATGTCAAACAAAACAAACCATAGACTACAACATTACGGATTAAGATTTTTTTGGCACGGGACGGGAGACTCATACAGCCATTTGTAACATACCATAGACAAATTAGACATGTCTCGTGCTGTCACTCAAAGCGTATCGTACTCAGCGGCCCTACCGCGAAAAACGAAATTCGTAAATTTCGAGGATTTGTCTCTCACTCTAATGACGCCTTCGTTTGAGTAACAGAGACAAATCCTCGAAATTTCCGATTTTCGATTTTCCAACCAGCTTGACAGTACATAATGGCGGCAAATTTAGATGATACTATCCAACCAATACTTACCTACCTAGTTATAGTTCGAAAAATATAAATTGAATGTTTATTTTTACTATAATGTAGGTAGTAAGTTACCAATTTATATTTCACGAACTATATTTGGCAGAATAACTGATGCCAATAGTAATATTATTGTGGTCAGATAGGCTGGATAATGTCGTATTTTTCTTCATATGCTATAACTTTAAGGGAAGCTTATTTAGGTCCAATATAATTAATTTCTCTAAGAAACTAGTGTTTTAACCATGTTTTAACTCTTACTGTTATTGAGTTATTAAAAAAATAAGTTTCATCACTGAACATGAGTATTGCCACCTTTATTACATTCTAATGTTACTTATTTTGACATGTGCGGTCAGTCACTTGAGATTAACTTTTATTTTATTCTTAAGGTTATCTCACACTTACCATTTCATTTATTATGTATGAAAACAAAAAAAAATATTTTTTATCGAATTTTCCAAAAGCCGTTATACCAGACAACTTCTATTAATGGCCCAAGTAAGCTGTCTAATTTAACGCAAATCGAAACGAACACCCTGTATATCATATATAATATATATATTATTTGCTGGATATGCAATTGAACTGAGCCAAATCTTTTCATTAGAAAACTGCCAGAAATTAGAGTGTAGATATATGTTTGGCTTCAAAAATATAGCAACGTTTTTGGTCCTTGTGCCATGGCCCATAGGCATAACTTCTGAGATGTATACATATTTTAGACGAGACTGCCTTATTCTAAATTGAAATGTAATTGTAAGGTTGTAAAGTCAAATTTTAAAGCTGTGAAGTACTTCGTACAATCACCGGCAATAGTATAGGCATAAATAGTATAGGTATCGGCCATGTTTATAGTTTTATTTCATGTGTAACGTTTCGCGGTAACCGAAGAAAATATTACGAATTTATTGATTGAAATTAAACAAAAATGTTGAGACATAACATTTTATTAATATTTAACTTGAAGTCATTTGTTTTTTTAATACAGTTAAGTACTTATTAATTATCTTAATACTTAAAGGTATCTAAAATTTAGGTATATCTATGTATGTACAATTTCGATAACTTAGTATAGTCTTCCCCCTTACTCATAAGCGGTTCTTAACTTAGCAAGACGCTTAGTATTGTTTGTCTCTTTCGGTCTTATCATTGTGTCTATAAGAGTGAAAGGGACAAAAGTTGTGGCTCTCCGATATTTTGTGAATTCGTTGGGTATTTTTTTTTATTTTTTTTTTATAGATGTGTAGTATATGTACGTATATTTATTGTATATTTTAACCATATATATGTATTTTATGTACGAAGTTAGCTTAGTAAGTATTTAATTGTTATTTGGTACTCTAATACATTCACCACAGTACACGTGTATGTTTGTCTATCTTTTGCTTCCTATACGCAACTCCTTTGCTCAAAGGTTAACTGGAAGAGATCCCTTACAGGGATAAGTTCGCCTTTGTACCTGTCAAATTTACTGTTAATATGTGTATTTTTACCTGTGTTTTGTGTACAATAAAGAATTTACATACATACATACATACAATACTTAGCGCCTTGCTAAGTTAAGAGACGTTTATGAATAAGGGCGTTAATATATATATTATATACATATAATAATATGTAGGTACCTACTATTATGTGGGTATTATAGTCAATACAAGTATGAAATTGGCACAGATAACTTGAAAAATACTGCACCGTTTATAAAATCAAATTCGCGATATTAAATACTATCTAAGCAAATTCGATTTTAGAAAACTGGTCACACCTATACGTAATAATCGGTTTTATTCCCTATTTAAATTACTGCATTGCTTGTTTGTTATTCCATAATTTAGAATGTGGTGCAAACGTTACAGTTACATCTAATAATGCATGTTATAACGCGAACTTTTAAACAAATGGCAACATTTATAGACTTTCCTGTAGTACTACTAATTATTATTGTAATTATTATAGTTTCATTACTGTACTACATTAGGTAAGTCATGCAGAAATACTTGTTCGCATCTCTTCTGACATAAGTTAAGAACAATAAAGAGATTGAAATGATAATTACATTTCGTTAAACTATAAATTACACTCACAGGAACTACATAAAAATTTGACCACAATAAAATTATTTTTGTTTCAATTTATGTCTTTATTTAGCTGAGCAGTTTGACAAGACAAAGGCACGGTGGGCAAAATTATGCTGCCGATAATGCAATTGCAATGGAGCAATATCAAATAATACCTACTTAAATATAAAACGACAATCGACTTTAATGCTACAAAGTCCTGTTCTGAAAATAGAAGACATCACTGACATCAGTTACCTCTTAGTATTATATATATAATAATTAATATATATTTATTTACAAGTTTTTACAGTCTCGCAGCCATTACCAGAAACGAGTGTAGGTATACCCAAAATGTAAGCAGAAATATTGTATGCTGTATGTAAAATGTAAGCTGTATTGTAAGGCATTGATTTCCGCTTATTATATTAAATTTGAGCTTCGACACCTTCACATTTGTAGTCTTTATTTTTCACTCGTCTCTGGCCAAGCTTCCGTTTTCTTAACTTAATTACTGTACAATTTAATAATTTTATTTACACTTATGCTCATGTATGTATACTTTAACAATCACTATTGATGTAGTGTATTATAAAGCGTTAATAGACGTTCGAACATGGTCCACTCCGCACCGCGAACTTGGTCCGCTCCGTACCAAATTCGATGGTGTGTTCAGCGGTCCGCCGACATTATTATTATTATTGACGGTGCGGTCGGTTCGATGGTTTTCCCACAGGATTTGGTGCGGTCCGCACCAAGTTCGCTCGTGTGGACGGCGCCACCGCACCGTACAGCGCTTACTTGTAGGTAATTAATTAAAAGTAAACAAACAATTCGTAAATTTTCGGGTATTTATGAAATTTATAGACATAACAGTGTCTCATAAATAATAATGTGCCAAAATGTAATTATTATTTGTATCTCTCTTTGATCACGGGCCTATAAATCCCGGTCTTTTGATAGGCTTGCGCGGGGATACAGATCCAACACGTAGAGGCCCTTTGGAGAAATTTGCTGTGTTTTACACCTGCTGCAACCCATTCACGGGCACAAAAATAGATATCCGTGAACCGGTCCCAGCAGGCATATAGAGGCTATTGGAGATTATATGGAAAAGACTAGTATAGTGGGTTATGGTGATGAAGGTTGGATGGATAAGAGATGGAACTATAGAAAAGAGGTCCGGACACCTGCCATAACAATGATTTCTCTTTGCTATCGAGGCAGGCGGTGACTTGCCGCCGACTAGATGGGCCCCGTAAATGCCGTCACAAGAGACAGCCAGGGGCAACACCGGTGTAGGTGGCTCAGGAGTGTAGAGAGGTGTACACCGCTTTCTGCGCAGTGGCTTGACAGCCGCTGCACCAACTCGCGACTAATTATTATTATTTTTTTTTTTTCAAATATTAGTATGGATAATAATGTTATTTTCTGTTTATGTATGTAATAATAATGTTGTAAACAATGTGACATGTAAAATTATTGTATTTTATCAATAAAATTGGATTGATTGATTGATTGTAGCGACGATGGTTGCCACAACTAACGCGATTTTAGCTTTTTTGGATAAAATCGGAGGCATATCGACGTGATCACTGTCTGGTAGCACGAAACGCACTGGACCGTTTTTGAACGGTGCGATGGTGTGGCGAGTCGAGCGCACGTACGGACCGGACCAAGTTCGCGGTGCGGAGTGGACCATATTCGAACGTCTATTAACGCTTATACATTCGTAACGATAATAAAAGGATTCAGTAATATGCGAGGCATTGATTTCCTTTCAAAAGTTACTTGTTCGATATAAATTGTCCATAACAATTTTAGTCTATATAACTGATGTGTGTTACCTTCGTATTATTATTATTTAATTTAATTAAAATTAAATATTATGCATATAAGCTTCAATGGCACTTACGAATTTTACAGACCTATAAATTAAATCTATCTACACCTTATAAGTCTTACAACAATAAATGCATCCGAGCACCTGTACAAACGAGTAACGTTAACGTCCAAAATCGTTCACATTTCCACGGTCAAAGAATAGTTTCACCCGCAGAATAGTGGTAGTGCCGCGGTTTCCGGTACGAGTGCTGCGGCGGGCGGTAGGTGGCGTACTTGTGCGTGTGGCGCGGCAGCGAGTGCGCGTGCGCCGCGTAGCAGTGCAGCGTCATCGGCGTCGGCGGCGGCCCCGGCGGGCACTTGCTCGCCGCCGGCTTCTGCGGCCCGCTCAGCCGCCGCCAAAGCGCCTTCAGCCGCGGCGTCGCGATCCACACGGCCACCATCACCCCCAAGATCTGCGTCGCGAAAATACGGAACAGGAACACCCAGAACGCGGGCCGCGCGTGCGTCGACGGCTCCGACGACGGCATCGGCGCTGACAACCACTCGTCCCTCCAAGCGTACTCGTATACGTATGTAGCTAGTATACAAGCTGAGGGCACCGCGTAAAGTGCCGCGAACGCTCCGAGCCTCAATACACTCTGATCTGGATGCGGCTGAGGTGCAGTCAGCAGGGCGGAGGGAGCGGGCACAGGCGCAGGCCGCCGCAGCACCGCTCGCAATCCAGATGATAGAAATACACAACCCAGCAGCAAACAGATCGCCTCCGGTATGATCACCAATGCCAACAGAGATTTAGTTGACTGGTTCCCAACGAAACAAGTACCTGAAAATAAGAAAAACATGCGTTAGGCAAGTCGCTTTATCTCGCGCCCTAGCGGATACGGTCTCCCTTCTGAATGCTTTTATCGCACTGAATAACATTCCAATTTCCAGAAACAGCTCTCAAAGCGAACACCTACATAAATATACGGCGAGAAAAAGGCTTGCATTAATAAGGCAGCGGTTAAAAGAGCCGATTTAAATTGAAATACGAGCGTGCGAGGAGGAAAGGTGTCGTATTTAACGGCTCGAATAATGGTCGCGCATTTCTTTCGTCCGCCATAATGGAAGCGGATAAAATAAAAATAAAGCACAACACTCGTGGCATGATTGAAACTGCAATATGCCTGTGAATCGGCGCGCCACTCTGCTCGCACTTCTGTGATGATAAAATAAAATGCAAAGAGCTTTTACAAGCCCAGGGCAATAAGATTAACGAAACACGCCAACACGGCTCCGTGGACATTTGTTTTAAGGGTGAAATAACAATTTCAACTGACTATGTTTATAATTAGAGCTTTTAAAATGTTAATTCCGGTAACGCCCAGTTTCTCGTTAACAAAAACGTATATATCGGGTCAGTAACGAGCCGATACGGGCTCGGGGAGATCATTATCGGAAACCGGACTGGACGGATCGTGCGCGCTCCCAACCTTAGGAAAAAGTACCACACGATGGTGCAATTTAAAGAGACTTATTTAAATAAAACTCCGATGCATTTCCATTCACGAACAACGACAACGTGTTATTTGCATGATGCAGTAAATCCAGCAGTTTTTGCCGATGCTGAAATTTATACCGCCCGGTACAAAGATGGACGAGGGTCCAATATCCTGACTTATGGATTGCAGTTTGTACAGTGGCAGTAAAATATTATTATCGATATATCGGAACACGTTTTGACTCTGCGTGATAACAGAGCCCATTGTCATACTTACGTATATAGGTATCCTTTTTATTTCACAAAGGATACCGTTCGTTACCGCGTGTTGTTAATGAAGTAGGTACCTCCTAGGTAGAATAGATGAAGATGTTGTATACTTAACTAGGATTCTGTAAAGACACGACACCTATTATAAAACAGAAAAAGTGTAATAGTCAAGCAGTACGCACTTTACTTACTCAATGTCCCGTCCCGTCGCCAAACTCTTCTAAGCCATCAAGAATTGGTAAGATAAACTTAGAGCGACAAAACATTTTTGAATTATATGTACTCGTATTTCTTTAGTCGTAGTAAAAATCTTATCTATTGTACCTATACCATTAGCCGCATAAGTACAATATATATTGTACCCATGTATCGGTACCTAATTACCAGTGGTCGGATATCCCGGTGCAACACCAGGGGATACCAAGTAGAAAAGTTAATATGGATATGACCTAAATTCCCGGGTTTAGTTTGAAAAAAAAATATAGATCTGATAGGTATACTTAAAAAGGCAGCTCAAATTGCGAACATAAACTAAATCTTTGGGCGTTTTCACAAACCGTTGTTCAAAACACTTTTTTTTTATTCGGACAAATTTGGGCTTGTTCGACTCAGGATCACGAGCTCTTTTAATTTTGATAGGTAGTAAACTGTCCCACAATTTTCATACATATTTAATTTCTTCCATTACGCTATCGCCATACAAAGTCTATAAAAACGATAGCGTAATGGAAAAAAAACATTTTTGGACACTTTTTTTCTCCTAGTAGGATTGAAAGAGCTCGTGATCCTAAGTCGAACAATCCCAAACTTGTCCGAATTAAAAAAAAGTGTTTTGAACAACGGTTTGTGAAAACGCCCCTTTACAAAAGTATTGAATATTCTTCACCTTAATTTATTATATTATAAGCCTCATGGAGTTCAAGTTTGGCTACTCAGATTAAATTAGAAGCAGTAATGGCACGAAATCCAGATTTGGATGACATTAGAGAATACGCAGACCAAATTTCAAATAATACCGCACCTGATGAAGTGTCTCTTTACAAATTTGCTCCATTGACATCCGTAGAAGTGGAAAGGACTTTTTCGGCGTACAAATGGATTTTAGATGTGAAAAGGAATCGATTGAAAATAGAGAATCTAGGGAAAATAATTATATGCTATTTTAACTTTATAGAACATAGTAAGCCATAATTCTTTCATAAAATACATATATTAATTACTCTAATGTGTCTGCATAGGTGTGTCAAGTCTTCATGCTTAAAAATGTTTGATTTTATGTTACATACACGAGTATGTTTAATCCGTAACCAGGTATATTTTTTCTAACTTAGTAATTGATGACCTCAGGAAGACCATGTACCATTCAGTGGTTATTGGATACAATTTTTCTTTAACTTTAAATTAATAAAATTTTGAGGTATCTGCGGGAGACCTCACCTAAAATGTTTAATTTAGGCTGGGTATGGATATTGTTTTAATCCTGATCACGGATTAAAATAATCGTGTATTATATGATATTTTTCTTTTTTTTACGTTTGCAATTTCTAGAAGTGGAACCTATTGTGCCTTAGAAAAAAGCGTCTATTTTTAAAGCTAAACTCTTTTATTTAAGAATATTCATACCAAAAGGCTATTTGGTACTAAAGTAAATATTAAACAAAATTTATAACCTATCTTTTGAAATAATTGTCGAAATCGCATAATAATAAACGCTTGTATGTACATGCACTTATTTTGCGTTACAAAATATTACAAAACTTTACTGGATGTAATTTTGTGGAATCCCGTGGTATATCCATATTAGTATAATGTTTGAGGTCATTCACCCCTTGTTGCACCGGGATATCCGACCACTGCTAATTACCTACCAAAATTTTCTTCAAATTGAATAGCTTGAGCCATATCATTATAACGAAGAAAAGTTTTGGTCAACGCCTGTAAGTCGGTTTCTTTGTCGGGAAAAACCCAATTCCTCTTTAGATTCGAAGCCGAGGAGTTAGTAATCTGGACACTAATTCCTTGTTATTAATTACATTATTTAGTTTTAAGCACATTGTATTATCAGTGCGGTCTTCTTGAAACAGTCGCTGCTTCATTTTAATCTACACTAGCTTATTTGATAAGGAGCTTCGTACGATAAATAAGTAACGTCGACCAGGATGCCGCTTTGTTATTTATAGAATTACCTAAATTAACATTTTTAATCACGTTCCTCTTTTATCAAACACGTAAAAAAAACAAAAGATAGATATATTAGGTATCGCTGCTGCAGTAGTGAGGCAGTTTTGGATTTATGATTATCGTCATTTGCCAAAGTCTTTCCAATAAGCCCCCATATTTCCCTAGGCTCACATACGTCTTAATGAGTTCGTTGCGACTACAATGAGGCGGTATACTTCATACAAACACTGAATGCCATTATCGTATGAATGCGTGCTCCTGCGCTCTCGTACCAGATTTAATCGCTTTGTGCGCGCCGCCGATCAAACAGAATAAGAAAGGACTCTGAGAATTGCCATTCTCGTATTGTAGTGTTTTGATACGGATATGTATTAGAACATATTGATTCGGAAATCGAAACAATACGTCGATTCAATCGGAAATCTTATGTTTTTTTCGTTTTGTTCACGTCTAGGCCAGCCTGTCCGTCCTGCCTGTTTTATATAGACGCGTTTTGATTGCATATCCAACGAAGCACGTATTTATATCGACACATGAAGTCTGTTCTTTCTTTTTTTTATCTTTATTAAAATATCACACGCCATTATGTATTCATGAGCCAACATGGGCACCGTCTACCGTAAATGGCATGTCCTTTTACCGCAATGTACCTCCCCGATAAAGATGATCGAGGCACTATGACAAGTTCTTGTGATGAATTGCCTCTTTGAGCCAAGTTAATGACCAGCCGGAGAAATGGGAATGAGGACTCGGTTATAAAAACGAAAATACCTCGATAGATTGCGAGCCAATGCGGGAGCGCCGTGTTTGTAATGTTAAATGTGGATTGCTTCTTGTGCAGAGTCGCGTTACACAGTGTATTCAGTTCAGACTACAGAGCTTGGCTAGCCTGTATGTGTTTCAGTCACTAAAATAAATAGCCTTAGCTCTATAAGTACTTAATTTGCACTTGGTCTGTACTAATGAAAATAGGTTTAGTGCGCGTAATCAAGCGGTACTTGACCATTAAGAAATCTCAGAAGCTATATGTATAACCATTGGATTCGAAATTTTATTTTTAAGTTCAGCAACATTTGTAGGTAACAATTAAGCACGGCCTTAAGCAGCCGAAGCTAAGGAAAGTGGTAATCGCAGGCACGCGTCTTGGCGTCATTAGTTCATAGTTTTCTTAGAGCTCATTTTACCAGTAAGTTCATCAGCATCGACGTCCCTAGTAACAAGCACAGCCGCAGCCAACGCCGCTGGCACGCCCCAAGCTGCTAGCTGAAGCAGCAAAGAGTGGTGTCCACGAACGCCACTCGGCGGCATTAGTTCATAGATGTCTTAGAGCCCCATCTTACCAGTAAGTTCATCAGCATCGACGTCCCTAGTAACAAGCACAGCCGCCGCCAACGCTGCCGGCACGCCCCAAGCTGCTAGCTGAAGCAGCAAAGAGTGGTGTCCACGAACGCCACTCGGCGGCATTAGTTCATAGTTGTCTTAGAACCTCATCTTACCAGTAAGTTCATCAGCATCGACGTCCCTAGTAACAAGCACAGCCGCAGCTAACGCTGCCGGCACGCCCCAAGCTGCCAACTGAAGCAGCGAGGAATGGTCACCACGACCGGTGCCGCTCGGCGGCCGCAGCACACTCGCACGCCACGCGCCCGCTACTACCACCCACCTGGAAATAAAGGAATGAAAATTAGCCAGATTGCCTTACAGTACAGCTGGGGGATAGATGGCGCTGGGGGATGGTTTTTGGTAAGTCGCGGGTCAATTTTATTGTGGATGCCAATACCTAAAGGTGCGCGTAGCCAAGATGCTAATCGCTAACTTAGATTCAGTCTGTAAATGCATCTGTCTTTGTCGTAATAGTAACAAAAGTGACAGAAAGAAAAAACTACGCTATGCTACTGAACGTTAGCCCATGCCGATCTTGGTTACGCATTGTAGCCATTGTAGGTTTATGATGGTCTCGTGTTAAACGTTTGCAGTGAGTGCCGTCTCATTCTCACAAGTATGTAAGTGCTAAAGTGAGTAAAGTGACGCGTTTGGCACGATAAACGGTAAAAGTGGAACCGCAGTGTGCTACGCCTAAAAGTATTTCGATGCTATGGTTTATCCTCTAGGATCTCAAATCTGTAATGCTAATTATATATAAAGCTTTTATGGTAAGGCACAGGTATTAAACTTTTATGGTGACTGAATATCGTTTATTAACTAGCCAACTACTTATGAAACAGGTTATTATTGCATATGTTCACACGTGGACACGTTTTTCAAGTATATTAACGTAAAGTGGCTTCTGTAATATATTCAGCGAACATCACGTAGGGATGATGGGAGACCGAGATGGGAGAGGTAATAGGGTGCGGGAAATACAATCTACTATTATATTTTATATCTTATATTTACTGGAAATGCTCGTAGTTAAACAGGAGAGAAATAATTTAACAGGTAGTATCCGAGCAGGTAGGTACTCAAAGATACACTAGTTTTCCAGAGAAAATACCAATGTAAGTAAATTGTTCGCCTCTAAATTGCCTAGGTAATAAATTACGTGAATTGTTGGATTTGTTACAGCTTCAAAATAAATTAGTAGGGGATAATATTATACCTACTTATCAGCATATCCCCTTTATTAAGTATTTAGATCTTTATTCTAAATACTCAAAGGCGTATCCCTCATAATTAAGAAACAAGACGCTGACATTTACACAGGTATCTCAAAGATCCACAGCTTTGGTGAGGTATTTTATCACTAGAACAGAATGTTCAAAATAAGGGATAAATTAAAACTGCCTTTTTGTTGGCGCAGTTAAACAGCCAATAAATTAGTACATCGCGAACAATCAGCTGTAAAAAGCAGGTGTATAATGAAATTGCTAGGTTAACCCTGGTATCAAGACTTAATTACCATCGTGAAGCAGGTCTACGACCTACATGGCACGGGATGATTGTTCACAATTTGTCGTTTAGGAACTGTTTTATAATTATGAGTATCAATTAGTATACGAGAGTCTACCTAAAAGACCTACTTGATCGTTCTACCTACTTATGACAAAGACGAAATAAGTAGAAATATGTTATGTCTATAATATCGGTTGTTCCACAAAACGATTATCTTCACCTGTTTCTTGCACAAGCCTGTTCTTTAACATTGATCCAAGTTAAACCTTGTTGAACTTAGCTGCGAGTAAATTATAGCCCATGTCACCCCTTACTTAGCTTGTTAAGTTAAAACCTCTGACAGGTAAATCCAGCCCACGAACAAGAAAGGTGTCGCCCGGCCCTAAGTCCCCAGACCAGCGTAAGATAAGCCAGCCGCGATCAGAATCGCTAAGCCCAATGTATACTATCGGATGGTTTCAAAGGATGTGCGGGGATCTTAGAAAGCCGGTACCAAGCCCCGCGGTGGCGTGAAGGTACACTTGAACAAACAGGGGACCCTATTTGAACAGAACCGAAAGTGGCGATAGTCCAAACATGACTGTTTGCTCGGCCGCTCGCCTGTTTGATCCGGCCTCCGCCAGTA
>JALPQI010020708.1:0-18991 GCA_025490895.1 Thaumatotibia leucotreta | reverse complement strand
TTTGAATCCCGTGATATCCAGAGTCTTTCACAGTTGATTTTTTCTATATGCACATCTGTTAAAATTAAAATATTTTGGCAAATACAAAATCTCTTACCTCATCTCCCTCGTGCAGTAACCCTGACTTTTCGGCCGCGCCGCCGCGCACTATCCTTCCGATAATAACTGCTTCACCTTCATTCCTCACTGTAGCACCTGGAAACGTTGGTTCACCTTAAAGACTCATGTCTTCGTAATATTCAGATTACGTAGCTAAATAATACTAAACAGTGTACATAATAAAAGTATGAAGCATTGGGTGGCCGAGAACTGAATTTATCTGGCCGAAAACCGCCTAAAGGACTTAATACGATCTATACCTAATACGACGATTCGCCTTAGAATGATTAACTCCTGAAATGCTTAGTGACAGATCCGTCACAAGCCATTCGGATAATGTTTAAAAATAATTACAAGTCATTAATTGACAGCGGCGTTCCAGGGATTAAGATTAGGCAATAGAAAGCACCCTTTATGAAATAACCTATGCTGCCCTTCTAAGCATAAACGCTGTAACTAGTTTTAATCAATAATCAATCCAAAAACATAATTTGCAGTTAAATAAAGTAAATAATTGACACTTCCAAATTAGTTACTGCGTTTACGATTAGGAGCATGCAATCTCACATTTCAATCCAAAATACATGGGATATAAAAAAAAACTTCGACATATTTAATCTACTGGGAATATTACTTAATCATCAGATTAAGTCGTTTAGGCGGTTTTCGACCAGATAAATTCAGTTCTCGCCCACCCGATGCTTCATACTTTTATTATGCCCGAAAACCAAGGTGGCCAGTGATGCGGCTAAACTCCGTCGAATATAAATGATAGTGTTCATAAGAAACTTTTTTGAGAAAGAACTTACCAAGTGGTTCATTAGTCTTTTCTATTTTGATGATTTTTATGTGCTCGGCAGGGTCGTCGGGCGCCGTTAAAGCTTTGTCGTCTTTGTGATTTACATTGTTGCCAGTCTGCGGACAAAATAGTTCGTTTTAAACTAGAGAAACTTTAGCCTGCATGCACCGGCGAGAAGTTTCCGAAATCAGAGAATATCATAGAAAACTCTAGATATAATTTTTCGCGCAGTTATTGCTTAGGGCCTATTTCTTCGGCACTTGACGAGTTTATTATCTTCAGAGTGCAACAAACGTCAATTGTCCCGATCGTCACCTGTTGGGAACATAGCCTAAAATCCTTAAGATAAATAATAGCCAACATAACCTAAATAAAACATTGCCTAATAAAGAGAATGTCCTGCAAGTTGTACATTGCTCCTTTATCCTGGCAGGAGGCGAATGCCTGAAAAGAAGGCCTTAAAATCATAAAGCTGCAGGTTTACTACAGAATAGTGTGGTATCTTTGACTATACATTCCAGACTTCCAACTAAATAAGTATCCGTCTTATCATTTGCTTTAATCGTGCCTATTTGTCTTGCCTTAATTTGTGAATCCAGTAACGAAAACAAGTCATTGCTGCTGGGTGCCGACACCGCCAAGACTTCGGCGATTAGACTTAATGCCTCACGATCTATATGGTGTCAATCGAAGACGACATATTTGTTTGTCTCTCCCTCGCCTGTGCATCTAGCAGGATCTAGCAGATCCGCCTCCTGACCAATTCAACTATAGGCCTAACACCGCTCATAGTTAAGCACAAAAAAATGTTGTTGACCTTTAGAAGTCTTTGTAATCTCACCTTACTTCTCTTCCTTATGAAGCAAGCTGGATCTCGCAGAGCTGCCACTAAATCATGTACCTGCAGAAGTGTCTTCAACTCTAGGCCTCCTAACGCCGCTCATAGTTGAGCACATAAAATAGATACCTTGAGAAGTTTTTGTAATCTCACCTTAGTTCTCTTCCTTGTGAAGCTAGCAGGATCTAGCAGAGCCGCGGCCTGATCATGTGCCTGCAGAAGTGACTCCAACTCTAGGCCTCCCAACGCCGCCAATAGTTCAGCACATAACGCCGCCGCCGTCCCGCCTGTCGCCGTATGCGCGCCTACTACGTCCATACACTGCAAAAAACAGTTTGGGTTAAAAGACGGAGTCAATATTATGTTATCAATTGATGCTTTAGACTCTTAGTGTTCACTAGAAAACAACCACTAAAGCTTGTTCACGAAATAAAGTAGCCATCGCAAAATCAGTCTCTACTGTTACACAACAGTCCCATGTACTTTTAACAACCATGGGACTGTAACAATCCAATCTCCAAAAGCATTCGTTGAAAAGTCGTCAAAATTAAAGTAACTAAGTTCAGGCCCAAAAAGTGTGAACTTCCGAGACGATTTCAACAATGTTAGACTTGAAATAGTTAATAAAAATTATAGACACGAGATTTACAGTTTATTATAGTATCGGAATTGTAATTCAGTAAAGACCCATTGAGAAACTAAATGACCCAAAAAAAAAAAAAGAATTATACAGCAATGGATACTTTATTTCGTGAACAAGCTTTAGGGTTGTTTTTTACTGCAGTGGCCAGTTTCTTGAACGCTTGTAACTTGTAATACAAGTGTAAGTCTCTTTTAAAAACTATTAATTAGATAAGGACTTCCGCTTGTATTACAAGTTACAAGCTTTCGAGAAATAGGCCCCTGATTGTGGATCCCATGCCCGCTCCAGTATTCCGTTTTGCCACGAACGAATAATAGCTGTTCGCTATCACCTTAAGAGCCTTTGGATTAAAGTGAGCGGTGGGAATACTTTCTGGCAGTAACAATACTGCAGTGTTAATTTCGAATCCTCGTACTTTCTTTTTTTTTGATGAAGCGCATTGGGAGCAATCTTTTGATACATAAAAGCGCTGATTGGATTAACTCAGCGCCTTGTAGATTCGAGTGAGCGTTGCTGATCCTGCTAAGTCCAGAAGACTTACTTCTTTTAGTCGCTCCGTGGCTCTGTGCGTGACTGGTGGTGTTAACCCCGGCCGCTCATGTCTGGCAGCCGTAAGCACAGCGCTTCTCGTCCCCAAAGCCGTACGAAGCTCAGGACATAGCAGGGCACTGGCAGCGCCTGCCACGCGTGCTGCCAGCGCTGATTCGCCTGCTGAACCCAGCGCCTTTTGGATTCTGGTGAGCGCTGATGATACTTCTTGGTAATCTGCAAAAATAGTGAAATTATTGATATTGATTGTTGTTGGCTACATCGAACTTCAATATTCGTAAATTTCGAGGGTTTGTCTCTGTCACTTTAACGAAGGCCTCATTGGAGTGACAGAGACAAATTCTCGAAATTTTCGGATTTTGCTGGAGAAGAGGATAAAATTATTCTCTCAGTACGCTTAGTAACTTTACCTAGAGGTGAATACGAGAGGAACTAGAGTTTGTTTGGGAAGTTAAGGCGTTCGACACGGCGTGCACATAATTATATCGGATGCCTAGATCGGAAAAGTATTTACTCAAAATTTATGTATTTTTGGTAAGAGTATATTCAAACAAAAATACACAATTTTTTAATTAATATTTTGTAGGTTTGCAATAATTATGTATCTCACGTGCCTTTATTTTACGATCAAACTGTAACTATTAAGTAAGGTTTCCTATAATTTCAAGTATATCTAAAGAAGATGAGATACCTCATCTTATCTAAGGAGTACTTAACTCCTATCGCGGTATTAGTCTAAAAATGGAAAAGGAAGTAAGTAAATTAATCTTTGAACAAAAATTTCATTATTGCTCGTTGATCGAAATCTCAATAATTGAGAACCCTAATTATTTTAGAAAATAAATCAAGGGTTTAGTTTTAATAAGGACTCGTTAACATATATGTACTTGTAATTAATTTAATCAAAGAAAATATATATTGACTTAAAACGGATAGTTAATTATTTCGCAGAGATTGTAAGTCTTTTGTTCCCATATCTTTGCCTTACTTAATAGTACATTTCGATGCAAGTGCAAAAAAATGTTTTTTCGACGAGGGTGAAAGTTGGAGCCCGAGTGAAACGAGGGCAAGAATAACCCGAGTTAGAAAGAAGTATTTACAAGTTCGATACACGTGTAAAAACTTCTTTTTAACTCGGGTTATTCTTACGACTTTTTTCATAACAAGTGCCTTAAAAAGAGAAATTAACGCACGCGAAATTTACTTTTCCGCACTAGTTAGGAAAATATTATTAATACCTACTCGTATTTACACCTGTAGAACCTAGTATACCTACGCGGTACACCCTAGTTTTAATTAGTCGCTATTTCGGCCTCGTTAAAACGAGAAAACTAGGTAAACAGCTACCGAGCTCGGTAGTTCAACTTAATGACCTAATTATGTGCTTGTTCACACTAACAAAGCTAGTAAACATGACTAACATTGTTAACATTATTTAACCTAGGTTTTATTTTGTGTCAACTGCGCGTATGTAAAGATTAAGTATGACTAATAGTTTGACAACTATGAAACCTAAAGTCAGCCCTTTTCAGAAAGTATCAGACCGAGTGGATAAAGATGTATTTATTTGCAAAAAATTTTGTAATTATAGGTGGACTGTAATTTGAGTGCGTACATTTCACTTGATGAAGCATGCAAATGATATCTATAGGTAATTATTAAAGGAACGTATTTTCATCATCTTGACTTTAGCAAAAGCATTTGATTTGGTTACGAATTTCATAATTTGTACGGGTATTAGGTGATCCGAGGAGTATTATTAGACAGATGTTTGACAAGGGGTAGACATTAAATTTAGCAGTGAAACTTGCAATATTCGCTTATACAATTTCAATTAATCTTGAAGCTTGTAATTCTTGTTCGGTTTAGCGTGCCACAGGGTAGCCTTTTGGGCACGGCGATATTTGTATGTAGTTTAGAATTTGTCGTGATTGCAGTAACGACACCCACTCGATAGACTTATTATACTACGGACTTTGAAGTATTAACCTAATTATTGCAAATCGTGACATATAAATAAAGTCGTGACCAGTTTAGCTCACAATGATAGCAATAATACCATATATTAACAGATAAATATGGAAACGCATTAACACATAAACAATACGAATCTAATTAGAAAACGTAATCGCATTAGGTACGATAGAGTTATGAGTTCACTGACCTTGTGCCTTAGATAGACATACGAGTACATTTTTACATCACGGAGCATAGAGTTCAAAGTTCAAATATCGTGGGAAACCATGATTGGTGTCCGAAGTTAATTTTCTTCTGCACAGCGCTTGATACCGCCTACACTATGACTATGACTTAGGATAAGGTAATAAGGTAACGTTATGCATAGTTTTGTTTTTACGAGCTGGTATAATGCAGACGTACCGATTTTTTCCCATAATACGCGTTTGTGTCTACTACCTGTCTGATTAGATTAGGTATAAGGCACTGGTCTCACCGCGAGCTACTAAGCTATGAACTATCGGCTATAAACACGAACAAAAGATATGCACTTCCGTGTAAATAAAAGAGACACGGCGATACTCGCCCAGCTATCAGCTATCACCGCCGAGCGAGTATCGCCGTGTCTCTTTTATTTACACGGGAGTGTATATGTTTTGTTCGTGTTTGTAGCCGATAGTTCATAGCTTAGTAGCTCGCGGTGAGACCAGTGCCTTAGTAACGGTAGCGAATGTTAATTTTGCTGTCTATGTTAATACAAAAACAGCTAGCGGCTTCCCTAATACACCTAGATGAATTCCAAATTTCATATTTTCTATAGCAACTGAACCCTGTACTAGTACCCTGTAATAGTAGTACCTATGTCTTCAAAGTTACTGTATTTCGATTTTAAGAAACATATACAGTCGCTTCCGTAACTATGTTAACGATTTAGATATATGCCTCCGACATCTTCTGAAATATATACTCGTATTATATTAAACTAGATTCTAAAACGGAAAATGAATAGTGAATGAGTAGTGGTGAACTTTTAAAGTGACCAGTGATCTGAAAATGTAAACCTACTACAGATATGTCAGTCTAGGTCAAAGCCTTTGACATCCACTCATGTGGAGACCCACATATGGGTCAATAATCCAGTAATATTGTAACCAACGAACCATGCTGTAAATTAATGACAAAATTTGATTACTGGCACAATTTTCTACCTGAAATCATGAAGTCTTACAAATAAACCTAGTCTCACCCTAAGCTCAATTAAGGCTTGTTATTTGGACAGTAAGCGAAGATATACAGGGTGTATTCAAATTAGTCACGAATACCTTAGGGTATGCATGTGTTCATGATAAGGAATAATTTTACTTATGGGACTCATATCGAAAAATCGAAAAAATAAAATCACTTTCTATGAAATGTTGATCACCCAATGAAACCACTTTGTATGAAAAGGCGATTTTTTTTTTCAAGATTTCGATATGAGTCTCATAAGTAAAGTTGTCCGTTATCATGAACACATGCATACCCTAAGGTATCCGTGACTAATTTGAAAGCACCTTATGTATAATAGATACATACATACAAATACTTAAATACATAAATAACAACCATAACCAAATCACAAACATTTATAATAAACACACAAATACCCTCGCTGGGACTGGAACCCGGAACCTCCAGCTTCATAGACAGGTTCCCTGCCGACTGAGCTACGAAGGCCGTCAAATTCTTTCATTTAAACACGACCAAACAAAGTAGAAATAGATCTATTTCAGGGTTCTTGTTTGTGTAAGGATGGGAAGCATGTTAACGAAAAACCAGTTAAAATTTGTTACGTTTCAATTAAAATCCCGTATTTTTAGAACTCGTTTATCAAGATCGACTATCGAGGTTGGTTTCGAAAAAAAATCATAGTTCACCAGAACATTGAGTAGGTAGGTACGTATTATAGTTTTTTTTATTGAAATAGAATGATGAAGAAATAGCGCATTCATATTCAATATGGCGTCAAAAAATTGCAATGACGACGACAACGTAAGTAAGATTTACTTATATCTATTGCCTGTAACTTGGACCCGCCTAGCGAGCTAAACTCACCGACAATATTATACAGCGTAGTCTTCCCCTCGAGTTCGTCATCGTACGGATCGTAGGCATCGTTGACAAACACCGCCCCCCTAAAGGTCGTCTATTGCCTGTAGCTTGGACCCGCCTAGCGAGCCGAACTCACCGACAATATTATACAGCGTAGACTCCCCATAGAGTTCGTCATCGTACGGATCGTATCGTAGGCATCGTTGACAAACACCGCCCCCCTAAAGGTCGTCTATTGCCTGTAGCTTGGACCCGCCTAGCGAGCTGAACTTACCGACAATATTATACAGCGTAGACTCTCCATCGAGTTTGTCATCGTACGGATCGTTAGGCATCGTTGACAAACACCGCCCCCCTAAAGGTCGTCCATTGCCTGTAGCTTGGACCGGCCTAGCGAGCGGAACTTACTGACAATATTATACATCGTATAGACTCTTCATCAAGTTCGTCATCGTACGGATCGTAGCCATCGTTGACAAACACCGCCCCCCTAAAGGTCGTCCATTGCCTGTAGCTTGGACCGGCCTAGCGAGCTGAACTTACCGACAATATTATACATCGTATAGACTCTTCATCAAGTTCGTCATCGTACGGATCGTCGGCATCATTGACAAACACCGCCCCCCTAAAGGTCGTCTATTGCCTGTAACTTGGACCCGCCTAGCGAGCTGAACTTACCGAAAATATTATACAGCGTACTCTCCATCGAGTTCGTCATCGTACGGATCGTAGGCATTGTTGACAAACACCGTCCAACTAGAGGTCAATTCTAATATATGTAGCTTGAACCCGCCTAGCGAGCTGAACTCACCGACAATATTATACAGCGTAGACTCTCCATCGAGTTCGTCATCGTACGGATCGTAGGCATCGTTGACAAACGCCGTCCAACTAGAGGTCAATTCTAATATATGTAGCTTGAACCCGCCTAGCGAGCTGAACTTACCCACAATATTATACAGCGTAGACTCTCCGTCGAGTTCGTCATCGTACGGATCGTAGGCATCGTTGACGAACGCTGTCCCACCACTAGGGGTGGACTCTAAGGCCTGTAGTTTGTTGGACCCGCGTAGCGAGGTTCGTAGGAACTCGTTCTGTGCTGCCGCGCGTTCTTCTGCCTCTTTCCGCTGTCGGAGTTGTTCCTGGAAAGAAGAAAAGGTGTTTAGTATATTTGTTTTAATCTTACTTAGAGGGTCATCACTCAAAAAAGTTTGGGAACGAATAGATGAAGTGTTTAGCGCTATTCAGCGCTTTTGTATTATTACAATTATTTATGTGTCAATTTAGACGAGGTAATGCCGCTGACACAGCTGCGAAGTTGCATGAACACTTTTTGACTAAATTCAATATTGCTACCGATATTTTACAAGATGGCCGAAAAATCAAATTGGGTAGTAATACCTAGTCGGTCCTTAAGTTCTGTCATAAAGATTTTGGCTTATAAAACATTGCAAAATGAACAAATACCAAAAACGTAAACATGTTTTGAAACCTTATTTCATGGTGATCAAATTGCGTTATAATTGTTTTGAAACATATATTCACATTTTGTGACATTCCTTTTAAACTTGAGATTCTCGACCGTAGTCAGCACGCGGTCAATTTGTGAAAACATGTTTCACAAAACTGATAGAAAACCAATACTGTAGATGTATCGGAATCAAACATTTTGGTTTTTATGTAACCTCTGTAATAGGACATCTTTAAAAGCTAGAATGCAGATTTCTAAGAAGCTCGTACTTTAGATGGCCATATCTAGAAAATATCGTATTTTACAATTTCGCTTAAAAACGCGTAAATTTGAGTTTCACGAAATAAAGGCATTTGGTAAATCACGTAAAATAGCTATTTCAGGTTAAAAACCAGTTGATTCTTGTACATCAAATTAAAGGTAATACCATACCATGTTATCATTATTTGCTAAGAAAAAGCCATAGAAAACAAAATAAAAATAAATAAGGGCTAAAATTGCTAGAATCGGTCGCGTGTTTTTTTCATACCTTTTTTCACATGTTACTAGGCTTTGCGCGAAAACAAAACAATAATTTTCCTGAAAGTTTATTGAAAGTCAATCACTATTAAAAAAACTTTAAAACCATATACAGTGTTATATTTAAAAGTACCTGTTAGCTTTGCTGGCGTCAAAACTCTTATGACAGAACTTTCGAACCGACTAGGTACTATACAAACCAGTCAGTGATTAGGTAAGCTATCATCTATACACATTAATAATAATACATAATTATACACACATACGTTTGTTTCATAAAATCGTTATTGGTCGCCGCGAGATAGACTATCCGTCCCTATTTTAATAATATAGTTAGTAAAAGATGGAGAATCTATCTCGCGGCGATATACTGACGTACCAATCCTGTGCTAAGTACCTATGGTAGGTGCTCAAATCAAAAACATCTAAGCAGTCCTATAATTGTCATGCCATATGCGTGGGTGTGATATCTTATAGATAATATTGTTGGTTTGATGGACGCTCGTGAATAAGGACATAAGCAGGTAAATTAGTTTTATTGTGTTTAATTTTATGTAAATTTAGTTATACATATACTCTGTTTGGTTAGATATTTTAAAAAAGGTAAATAATCTTGCAGTATCTTTTTATTGAAAAATGCATTTAAAAATCCAAAATAAGTACTGGTGAATCAAAACAATGTAAATCACTGTATTTCCTTGTTATATTATGTATATTTGCTAAAACTTATTTTCTACTCGTAGTTTTCAATAACAAGATACTGAAGATTGTTAACATTTTTTTAAATACCTAACCAAACAGTGTATAGCCAATCACATACTTTCGGTGACTGTGCACATGCTTTCGTGTTTTCTATCCATCCCGCTCGTACTCGCGTATTGGTGCAAGCGAGTCGGATAGAAAGTATGTAGACTTACACCTGTCACTCTTATTTTACAAGGGAATAAAGCTCAATCAAAACTTCAAAGCGAGTTAATATGAACAGTCAAGGGCAAATGTATACACTTTTTTACTTATGCCTGAAGCATAAGGTCTAAAGTTGTATATATATTTATGCCCTTGGCTGAACATGAAAGCTTTATAAAGAGGACGTGCCCTCTGGACATATGATCGATGAACCACTAAAAGGTCCGTATTTCCGGAAACGGCGCGCATGTCAATTAGATACGTCACGCGAGTGACGGGTCCACTTCCGGTCTGACAGCGGCTTTGTGCGTTTGGTTATAATTAGAACCTTAGGGTCATGTTGGTCTATTTATAGGGCATTTCTACGAGCGTTTCAACCGCCGTGACTTCGGCGGCAACATTATTAGGTACTTGATTTCCGTGGGTATCTCATACAAATTTTGTCAGCCTCCGTAGCCTAGTTAGTAGTGATCCTGCCTACGAAGCTGGAGGTTCCGGGTTCGAATCCCGGCGAATTATTGTAGCATTATTTGTGTATTTATTTATTACAAATATTGGTTCCTTGGTCATGGCTGTCTATGTATTTAAGTATCTATATGTATCTATCTATTGTATATATCGTCGCCTGGTACCTACATCACACGCCTTAATTGAGCATACCGCGGGACTAGGTTGATTTGTGTAAGATGTCCCAAGATATTTATTATTAATTTATTTTAAATTTTGGATATCTTAGTTGTTCAACTATGTCTTCCAATATTATCCAAAAATGCATGCATCTCACGCACGAGATGCGTGTGACAAGACTGCCACCGAAGTCACAGCGGTTGAAACGCTTGGAAAAATGCCCTATAGCTATTAGGATCAATCGAATAAACTTTACAGATTTCGATATTGGCATGTTTTGACGACTTTCGGAATTCTGTTTTTTATACGTCGATGGAAACCAACCGTTCATTTAAATTAGGCCGCACCAGGCAGTCAGAATTAGCAATGTACCGAGGAGAATATAATACAAATAAATATAATATAATTATAAATATGTTTAACCTCAACTGCACTTTATATTCTATTACGTGATCTACTTGCCCCACAAAACCAGTCTAGTAACAAGTAATTTTGCGTAATAGTTAGCACAAACGCAGTAAATTACGTTTTGTAATTGCATACAAAGGCTAATTCGCTTGGCGTTAAACGGACTAGGTAGAATACTTGTACTTTAAAGCGCTATTAATAAAACAAACGCAGCAGGTGTTTACCTATTTATGGCTTTTATGAGGTTTTTATGGTGTTAAGATATCTGTGGGTCGCTTCTGGGTAAGATTGGCATAGGACCGGGACGAATGGCGTACAAGGGGGTCTGTGCTCAGCAGTGGGCACTATAGTTACCGATTTCTAAGAATGATCATTTGACAGGCTAGAAATGAGCCTTATATATATTACGTTAAGTCTATAGAAAAATGGTGAGTCTTCCTCATATTAATAAGGATTAATCTAGAACTATCAAAAGTTCATTCTAAAGGTGCATTCAGATCAAGCGAACATTCGCTATTCTAACTTCCCACTCTACAAAATTCGATCGTTACACAAAACGTGATTGGTTGATTTCGTAGAGCGGGGGATAGAACAGCGAATGCTGTTTTGGTCTGAATGCACCTTTACAAATCGGCAACTATAACGGACTGATGATTACGGTGACACTGAGGTCCACCCGAAGAGTATATTTTTACGCCAAAACAAATTCAATACGTATAAATTTAAACAGCATTCATCCTTAGTTGTCTTCTATACCAATCGTCAGTAGGATCCATAAATGTAAACAAATATGGCTGACATTTCATAGCATTTATTTTGACGTCTTTGACAGTCATATCGTGAAACACGTTCGCAGAATTACGTCAATACTCGTACTATTAATATCTATAATTTTAATTTAAAATAGACACATGTCACGTGACCGACAGTGGCAGAGGGTTTGTTTTAAGTTGGCAATAAAACCAGGATTGTGTTCTAAAAGTGCGTGATTGGAATAATATTTTTTTTTAGGATTGTTTAATTTTTTTTGGATTCTGACGAATGGTATTATACATTGCATATTAGCCCAGACATACGATCACCCACACTATTAGCTGTCCACCAGTCTTATGCCTTTTGCAATAAGGTCCATATTCAGTTAAGTTTTGCCATTTGTACACTTTGTTTACCATTTTTAGGCCCGCGTCATAAAATAGTAGCCATAGTAACATGACGTCATACCAAGCGTAGCGAATACTAAATTACTAAACGAAGCAATTTTCACACACAATTTTCGAACTTATTCCATTTGGATACAGTGTAAAACAATTGTGAAATATAAATGCATTTTATATGTACATAATTATGTGCCCGTACCCCAATATTTTAATGAAGCCAGTCCTGTTTTGTTTCGCGATAAAGTATTTTAAAAAGGGTAAGATTACATGGGTTAGGCTGAATAATTTTCTTTTTTTGCTGCTAACCGAAATTGTGTTGGATGAAAACGAAGATTTATTTATGTAAATTACGAATAAGAAGAATGACATATATATATAAAGAAGTATCTTTATAAACTGCATTTAGACGGGCTATATGGTAGTGAAGTATAGTAAAGGCTTTTCTTCAAATTAAAGGTTAAATAACGTTGCTCCATTTTAACAATTAAAACACCAATTCTTCTTGTGGGTGTCGTAAGAGTCGACTAAGTGATTAAAGTGTCAGTGACCATTCATTTATATACAGGTTGTAAGTCTAATACGGGCGAAGCTCTTAAGGGATGTTAGTTTACGACATAATAAGTACATTCAAATAACTTTTACTTAAAATCAGAGCAACAATATTTTCCATACAAAATAATTCGGCGCGCAATGTAAAGCAACATACGCGAGTTAAGCACTCGTTGACAGCTAATTTCAAAAGCAGATGACATAACTGCCAAATCAACAATAACAAATGTTCGTACCTACATTGCTGCTCCGATAATCTTAAAAAAATTCTGTGGGGTTTAAATTAAGAGTAACTTTAAAAAAACCTTGTAATCCATGATTACACTAATGAATCCCATGCCTGGTTTAATTGATCGCCCGTATTAGATTTACACACTGTATAATTATAATCATTAAAAAAATCAAAGCATCATAGCTATGTCAAATTTACTAGTTTTGAAACAAATTATACGTTGTTTGAAAGATAAAACTCTATTCTTTCCCTTGCAATAAATATTAACGACGTATTTTTGCAATAATATAAATATTTTTATAAAAAAGTCCGACATACTATAAATAATAATAAATAATCAGTTTTGATGATGAATTGCACAAAAAATATAAGAGATATCGTTTTATTGTGTATCAATAATCGATAGAGAATTTATTGATGATTATTTCATTCCTTCACCTTTTTTCTGTATCTCAAATAGTTTTCTTAGTATTAGTCAAAAACTGCATTTCAAGACCTTTCCGAGAGCGCGAGGGAGGGGGAGGGTTGTTGGAAATAAACTTCAATCTATAACCTACACATCCCAATCCCAATCAATAAAAGTTCTATATTAATTATGCCGTTCAAAAAGCTAATTTTCTTCAACTATGAAGTGTCAGTGACCATTCATTTATTAGTAATGAATGGGCACGGGCAGCAGCATCATTATAGTGGACATACTACAGCAATCGCCAATCCGCTTGTCCAATATGGACTAAGGGTACCTTCTAATGAGTCCATACGCATAGGTTATTGAAGAGGTCTGTGTCCAGCAGTGTACTGAGATAGGCTGATGATGATGATGTATGTATGTCAGGTACTGTGACTGATATAAGTAGGTTGATGCTGTGATGTAATAAACTCTTCTTGTCATTACTAATAAAATGTGAAATGAATATCTTTTATTTGGCAAGGGAGTAAAAATCGATTTCAACCCAGAGACAGTAACGTAATACGAGGGATTAATAAATGGAGAGGAAATAAAAATGAAAGGCAGGAAAAAAATTATAATATGGAGAGACAAATGTTAAATGTGCGAAATTATAAAAAAGATTCTTAATCTTTGTGAGTTAATGCCTGGTATCCACTAGCGAACCTACGAAGTTGGAGCTTCCAGATTCGAATCCCAGAAACAACATTTATTTGTGTATACTGAGGAACAAATTTAATATGTTTGTAATGTACATTCATCATGTCATCACTAACACTTGTTCCAATCACAGTCGTTTTCTATGTGTTTAATAAAAAGTAACTATTATTTATCTATTACATTATATATCGTCGCTTAATTGACGTTAGCGTGGGATGAGATCAATTTGTGTAAGATTGTATCATCATTTTAAATATTAGATAATATATAGATACAAAAGAAACAAAAAAAATGGTAGAAAACTCTATATTTTAAATTATTTGTACATACTATTCGTACGTACTACAGAACAAATGTCTCATAATATTTTTAAAAATTTATAAACGATTTTCACCCTTGAGTCAAGGGCATACGTGCTGATATGTATACATATTTCTAGACGTGTGCCAGCAGGCCTCAGCCTTCGAACGAATCGTGCGCAGATCGACATCCAATGTGTTGCGCATGTAGGTTTGCGCAACAATACTCAATAGCAATAAAAACGTGCATGTACTTTCTTATAACCATATCCGTTTTGTATAAAAACATCGTGAAGAACAAATAATGTTAAAGGAAAGCACGAACTAGCCCAATCTCTCTCGTACTTAACCAATTGGATCACTAGAACCATTTCAAAATAACGAGTAGTAAGAAATTTCTAACAGTCTGATTTATAATGTTACTAATGTCACTATGACTTACTTTCTGTCGGGTCTAGCTAGGTTTCCAACTGATTGACCTTAAGTCTACAGTGTGTAAATCTAATACGGGCGATCAATTAATAAACCAGCAATGGGATTCATTAGTGTAATGATGGATTACAAGGTTTTTTTAAAGTTAAGGTAAACGGCCACTATTACGTGATAGTACGCCATTACGGTAGTTTTCACTTCCGCGCAAATAATAAGAAATCAGAATATCCTATGTTTAAATTATGAACGGGTAAAAAATCTTCGTTATTTAAGCTTTTTAACAAACGAAATTTCAAAATTGTTATAATACCTACACTTTCCGCGATACGTCACTCGGAACAGTCAGGGTGCCGCGAACAGCTATTTGGTGTGCACGCGCCGAGCGTAGCCGTAAGGTTCGCGCTCTCATTTGTTAAGCTCATAAAACGCCAAAGGTAAGTCCTTTTGATTTGAAATTTCTAGAGTGTTTCTTTGAGTTCTTTAACTATCGATTTGACACAGAAAAAGGTAATATTTAAACATAGAAGTTGCTAAAAATTGCAATTGATTGACTCACGGAATAAGGTGCACCTAATTTTTGGTATGTCCCTTATTTCGTGATACTACCAAAATAAGTCAAGAATAAGGGAATTCTTGACTTATTTTAATTGATTGTTTATTAATATAACAACTAAAGTAAATTGTATTGTAAATGAAAAACTAGATACTGTATTTACGTAAGTTTAATTTGAGCTAACTCCGGTATAGGTTTTTTTCACTTGAATTCTCATAAAACGAGTTTAAACCTTTTTTTTTTTTTGTTTAGGGGGGGAGAAATGCTTTACGCATACCGCCCGGGTGCGGGAGGGGACCCGAGCGGTTATGTGGGACTCCCGTGGCTAATGAGGCCTACGGTATACCCACTAAAAAACCCCCCCATATGCCACCTAGTCGCCTTTTTGGCGGGGTTACGAGAACGCTCTCGCTTACATTCGCAACCCCGCCGGCGGCAGCTGCTTGCCGGCAGCTCCTACGCGGGTGTCCGAAGACCCTCCACGCTAGGCGCGCCAGATGGTTGGGCGCGCCTTCCTCCTCGGTCTCCATGAGGCATTGTGGCGGACCCTCCCGAGACCGCCACAAGGAGACCGTAGGTGCCGGAAGATTTCCCGGCACCTGGCGGCATATCAGGTCTGTGGTTATGCCGCCGACCACACTTCGGCTGCAGAGGATAGGGCGAGCGGCAACGACAACACCGACACTCCTCTTCCTCTGCAGCCCCACCGACGCCGTTACGGCGGAACGGCCCCGCCAAGGTCGCAGGGGGTAGGGAGAGTGGCGCTCCGTAATACCATCACGCCTCTCCCCCTGCGATCCCACCTCGGCCACAGAGGATAGGGAGAGCGGCAACGACAACACCGACACTCCTCTTCCTCTGCGGTCCACCACCACGCGTCCTAAGCGGGCTCGGTGAGCCCACTTGGAGCGTCCTCCTCGGGCCAGCCGGCGGCCCAAAACTGGCCGGCCCTGGGTGCCTCTTCGCTTCACCGTGGGTGACCAGTCCACGGTTACTGAGCCCCTCCACCACGACCAGGTGGGCACCCCACGGGGGGAACGAGTTTAAACCTGACCCAAGTTCACAGTTTTCAGGTAAATTCACATATTACTTACCAGCATAAATTTGGTTATAATTAGGTTTACTTTACTTATTGTTGTGTTTGTTTGTTACATTTAAGATTGTTTATAACTCATCTACGTAATTTATATATTAACTTAAAAAAATAATCGCGGGAATTTCAAAAAGTCAGTATCACGAAATTAGGAACCAGCTTTTATTACTTTTCCCTAATTTCGTGATAGTGTAAACTATAGTAGTGGGTAACAAACAGACATGTAAGTATCGTAAATTTACCGATAGAGAGACAGTAGGGTAGATCGAGGAGAATCGGATCACCTGGCGAATCGGATCAAGGTCAAAAATACCTATATTACTATATTAATGTTTTAAACATTTCTTCAAATTGAGCGCAATTCAGATGAGCCACATTTCCTCGTAGGGTAGGCCGAGGAGAATCGGATCACCAAGCGAATCGGATCAAGGTCAAAAATACCCATATTAGTGTTTTCACATTTCGTCAAATTGAGCGCAATTAAAATGAGCCACATTTCCTCTCCTTGTCCTCGATCGTTTAATAAAATAATAGTTATTTAATATTTATGTGGCTGGCGCATAATAAGAGGCATTAAACACGAGTGTGGTTTTATGAAACGAGCCGTATGCGAGTTTCATAATATGATCACACGAGTGTTTTAATGCATAATTATGTACAGTCACATACATTACCGTATACTTAATTACTTATGTTCTGATTTTCATTTACGTATGGTAGACCGAAGTGAATCGGATCAAGGTCCGAAATATCCCTTTTTTTTTTAAAATTAACGATTACAACGACGGACAACGAGAGGAAGTGTTGCTCAACTGAAGTGTGCTATTGAGCACACTTAGTATTTAAAAAAAATCTTCGAATTGTTGAATAATTTTTTTAAATACTAAGGGTGCGTTTTACCAAATTTTGATTCTAAGAATAATGCTTACTCTGGGATAGTAATGTCAAAACTCCATAGTAATTTGTCACTAGTATCTGAGAGTAAGCGCTATTCTTAGAATGAAAGTGTGGTAAGCTCGAGCCTTAGAGATTTTGGGCCTTGATCTGATTCGCCCGCTGATCCGATTTACCCCGATCTACCCTAATTAATGTTTATTTCGTTATCAATCAAAGAGAGGTTTTTTGTTTGTTGTTTAATGTCCAAGTTTATTTAAGTTTGTTTTTAACCGCCTAAAGAGTATTATGGTATGCAAATCGGTAGATTTTATCTTGTTTAATTATTAAGAAATAAAAACTTTAAGCTGGATCTCATTTAACCATGTTGTTTCATTTAAATGATATCCGTATAGTATCTTAACTTAATCAAGTTCGTTAAAACTAACATTTTGTTAAAGAAACAATAGTCATTTACTCTAAATATCTTTATCACGAAATAGGGGCCACAAGTTCACGAAATTAGGAGCAGCGCCGAATTTTATCACGGAATAGGCAGCAAATAAGACGTTCACAATTAAATTAATATATAAAAAAGTTTGAGCAAAATCTATAAAATGTATGCATAAACTAACTGTCAAAGAATCAATATAACATATTCAAAAGCTTTTGTAGTGGTATATTGCTAAGATTTTTATTTAAAAATACACAAAGTCTCGAGACCCTTAACATACCGTAATAGGGGACATTTACCTTACTCTTAATTATGACCCCACAGATTTTTTTTAAGATTATCGGAGCAGCAATGTAGGTACGAACATTTGTTATTGTTGATTTGGCAGTTATGTCATCTGCTTTTGAAATTAGCTGTCAACGAGTGTTTAACTCGCGTATGTTGCTCTACATTGCGCGCCGAATTATTTTGTATGGAAAATTTTGTTACTCTAATTTTAAGTAAAAGTTATTTGAATGTACTTATTATGTTGTTAACTACCACCCGTTAAGAGCTTCGCCCGTATTAGACTTACACCCTGTATACATGAAAGTCGAGAGAAGGTTTGCTCAGTAGGCATTTAGGTTAAGTATTGTACTATAATCTGCATTTATTTAATCAAGTTTATGTTTTGTTTTTAATTGATGCATGTTAGCTGTAAGATGTAATAATATTATTATTTGAAAAAATAAGTCCCGCTGATGTTCTTGCGGGATTCTACTCAGGGTCAGTGGTGTAGGGTTAGAACCGGAAGTTTTTTTTTCAATTGCTATTTAGTTTAACGATTCAAAAGCGCTCGTTGCTGGGCCTAAATGAATAAAGAATACTTTGACTTAACTTGACTTGAAAGGTAAAGTCCATTTCAAATACGAAGGCCCGATTCCACTTGACAAAGTCATTAGGCGTCAACAATAGGATCAGTGATAATAAAAGATACCTGGCAATATCCTTTTGTGGCGTGATATTTTTTGCATACATCGGTGTATGACACGTGCCAATTTGTAGTGGACCAATTAAACGGCAAATGTTTCGAGTGGCATCGGGCCTTCGTATTTGAAATGGACTATACGTATGGAATACTTGACAACGAATCGGAACCCTAGGCCACACAAGAACCTTGTCAAAATTACAAGTAGCAAGAGATTTATTACCATTTGATTTACAGTGTCATTTTGACATAGTTCCTAGGGTTCCAATTAAAATTAACATCGTTATCTAAAGTGATTCTTCGAATTCTAGAACTGTTTAATGACATCCAATTATAACCCTATAATAAACGTAAAAACCGGCTATATG